>APFE031386677.1:0-13289 GCA_000404065.3 Pinus taeda
AAGGAGCTATTGGGTGCAGGATTTTTGCATATTTTGGATACCTTCTTCCCCCTATCCTTGACCATTTCACCTTTGATCGTGTCACTTTATACCACAATTACTTTTTTCCCGGTTATAAGTATTAATTTTTGTTGTGACATATTATTTTTCCATTTTTGCAAAATATGAATGAGGTGGTATCCTTTTTTATGGATAACCAAGGAAATTGTGGAAAAAATGCCCTATGGGTTTGTTTCTTTTAGGTGATTCTTCAAATACCACAACCAAAGGATGAACAACGGATTATGAGTACTTACTATTACACCTCAAACATTGTTGTGACCCCTCAGGTGGTGTTATTACACTACGAATTGTTGTTGAACCACTAGACATTGACTATTCCGCAACCTTCTAAGACTGTGGGTACTATTACATGGGATAGCTATCGAAAAGATTGTATTATTTATGGGCGGCTATGGAATCAAGAGAGTTGTGATTTTGAGAAATGATGTAACAAAAATAACCCTTATATTTAGAACTTGTTGTAACAATTTCTATTTTCTCTCCATATTGATCAACACGAGAATCATGAGATTCTCATGACTAACCAGTTTCTTATTTTAGACATGCCAATCCTATAAGGGGAACTCGGTTCCATGTAAATGAGAACAAGTATTGTTGTTTTCCTCCTGTAATTCATGATCATTTCTTAAAACAAGGGGTAGTGTTGTTGATGCTTTCACAACTATGGTTTTGAAGTTTTATTAATTCATATTTCATCCATGTGCCCTGCTAGGGAGGAAGGGCCCTCCTCTTTAGTGGGGATTGCAGTAGAAGTAAGAACATAATGGTAGATCAATTAATATTCCTTTCTCTAAGTTTGAAATTATTTATGTCGTCGTGTAATTTGCATAATGGGTTTATTTATGTTTCGAGAATTATGATATGTTGTCACACATCATTGATTTGAACATAATATTCGATCAGCTGGCTTAGTTACTTGTGTGGTGTATGGTGCCCCTTTTCTTTGGTAACATGAAGTGTGGCTTCATCTCTGTAGAATTATACAAAAAAAGAATTAATCATACAAGATCATAGTACCATATATGTGAAGTTCTGCTCATTTGACTAATGACATGGATCAACTCCTTTCTTCAAATCCATTTATCTCCCAAGATCACAATAGTGCATCAACAAAGGAAAGTAGTCTGATATCTAAAAGAAGCGATCATGTTCCATAACTTCACCAAAGCATTCAAAAACTTACAAAAGTGTATTCTTTTCAAAAAAATTTAATAAAATTATGGACCCTTCTCTAAAGCATGAGAAGGGTATAAATACTATTATAACTAATGTGAAAAAATAGATTATAGAAAAATTCGAGGAGGTTTCAAACAACCTTCCTCTTAACTAGTTAACTAACTCTAAAAATAAACAGTGTCTTGATGAGTAGAGGCTAAGATGATGATTTGTTGTCTTCCATCTTGTCTTTCAAATTGGATATATCAGTCATTGGTTTGAGTTGATGAGGTGCCCCAAAATGTGTCCTGAGTTGTCCTGCAAAAATCACATTGGTGAGAGGTGGCAACATCCACTGAGTTGAATGAAGTGAGTAGTTAAGGGTCATGATTTGACTATGTGGCTTGATGAGGTATTGGTAATACGAATCACGACTGATCTTGGTAAATTTTGTGATTGCTTCCCTTTGAGTCTTTGCCTTTTTCTGCCAGCTTTTATGCAAAGCACCTGAATCGAGAATTTATTTTAGATTTCCTTCCTTTACCAAGTTGGTGACAAATAGAGTGTGGTTCACTGCCTTGATTATAATATTCAATACCCTAGCTTCCCTTACCACTGCTAGCTTATCTTGCTTGATTCTCTCATCCCAATCCATGAAAATAATGTCTTTGTGTGTCCGCTCAATCTCAGGCAAATTGACTTTCCTTCTGTCCTCAGTTTCCTTCCATTCTATGAAATATCAAATTCTAGTGTTCAGATCAGTAAAATTGGTTCTCTGGTCAATCACCTTATCTGTTAGCTAGTTTCTAGTGATCAGATAAGGAGTAATGTGTGACATATTTTGGCATAGTTGCTCTTACTGTTTCATTAGGAGGGAATTCAATTCCAATGCCTCTTTAATGAATTCCTCGGTAGTAGGATCTTCGTTATATTTTTCCATGGCTTGCTACAATTCTCGAAGTTGCATGTTTTTGGCCGATATTTCAGCTTCATGTCTATCTTCACAACCTCCATACCTTTTTGTATTTGCGCAAGCTACTCAACTGCTTGTCTGTTCACACTTGCTTTCTCTGTTTCGAGCTGTTTATTGAGCTGTGCAATCCTCTCCTCCTTTTCTCTCAACAAGGTAGAGACTTTAGTATCTTTGTCCATAGTGGCCGTTGCATATGATCCCATGAACTATGATAATCTAGTCAAGTTCTCAGCTAGGTTGAAATAAATGTCCCTCCAAACTATGTCGATTCGCTCATTTTGAGGTGGGAGCTCGGGTGTTTCTACCCTTTTCATTTTCCTCTATCTTCTTACTACAACCTTGTGGAGCGGGCTGTAGAAAACATCAAGTGGAGGGATTTTAGTCACTTTCAAGATGATCTCTGATGTGGGAAGAGTAGGGATAACCTTAGTCTACTGGGATGTTGTCACCTACTCATCCATAAGCTTGGATTGCACAGCCATGGATTTGGACTACTCATCCATAGACTTGGATTCTGTATTCTCCTGAATATACAGAGGAGTTTGACACTCCATTATTTCTTGGGTATATGTCATTTTGGGAGTGTCTTGCAATTTTTTATTAAAGTGATCCCATTCCTGCTCCAAACTGCTTCTTTTGGCCTCTGAACTGATTTCTTTAGGTGGGGTGTTCATAACCTATTTCTCGGCTGACTTCCTGCTGGTCTTGGGCCTTCCCTGTACCTAGTTCTTTCTTAGTATTCACTTGAGATTCTATGCAAGAACTAGGTCCTTCGCTATTAATAGTCACACTGGGCTTAGACATATTTTTGATCTTCAACAAGTACATTAGGATTACTTTGACCCTTTCATTTCTAAATTCCCGAAAATTTTCAAAATATTCAAGACTCGAGTTGGCTTTAGCCCATTCAAATTCTTGTTCAAAGGATTCATCTCATAGTAACACATCTTCAAAATCGTTATCCTCATGGTTGTATGGCTTGAGATTTACCATAGTAGTGATGTTATGTGCTATCTAGTCTGGATCAAATTGCCTTTTTGGAAAAGTATGAAGCATGAGGGCTTCCACGCTCATTGAATCCCTAATCGCATGATTAAAATTTGCTAAAGAAAAAGAACTGCACTTGATAGGAAAAGAGGGCCATAATAACTTCTTGCTTTCTTTGAGAAATTTAGTTAGGCTTTTTCCCACGGTCTGGTGGGTTATTTCCCTTGCCGGCAATTTATCAAAAACATACAAAGGAAGGACATGTGGGTTGATTATGGTACCAAAAACCCTAATATAGGTGAACCATTATTCAATAAAAGATTTTCCGAGAGAAAGAAGGTCTATAGTGGCTTCTTGGGCAAACCTAGGGGCTTTCTTATTGAAAATTATTTGATGCAGGGGAAAAAACAATGGCATGACATATTTTATAGAAATGGGGTATATAATGGGATTCCCATATTTTCTTATGACTGAGATGGATAGGGTAGGGGTCCTGTAAGGTCCATTTCCAACCTATGGTCGGAAATATAGTGCCAAAATAAATGGTGTCCATAATGTAGGCACTAAAATAGAAAGGAGGAAGGTTCTTTAGAGAGGAGGATCTCTTCTGTCGATATTTAGTAATGATGGTGGCTAGGTTATCATATACGATGGTGGCCCAATTCACGATGTGGGAATTAATGTAGGAATCAATCAGAGGAATCCACTCCATGGAAAACTTAGAATTATTGGGTAACCCATATAATCTACATAACATACCAATTGCATAGTTGTAGGGGTTTGCAAAAGAAGCTATAGCATACATACCTGATTTATCAAATTTGAATTTGTTATCCAATACTCTCCAACCCTGAATCAACTTGAAGGGGTCTGGGTTCTTCTTTGCAAAGTTGGCCACATATGTCTTGTCATATATATCCTGAGGGTCAAGTATATGGTACATTTTCTTCAAGTCCTCTACTCTGAATGACCCCATGATTTCCATTCTTGAATTCTTGAATTGCCTATCTTCAACGGTGAGGCTTTCGACCACCCACTTGATCATATCAGTGTATGAGAGGATCTTAGCGCTTGCTCCTATCATATGAAGGAAAGAATAGGAAACATCCTTGAATTGAAATCCTGAAGGTCTTGCTGAGTCGGTTGTCGCTCTTGTGATGGTAATATTGGGGTGCTCGTCCTCAAGCCTTGTCCCATTTCAAAACCAAATCACCTACTTCAAATTTTTTTTGACTAGTAGAGGTTGTATCAAAAGAGGCTTTGACTAATTGTTGATTATGGGAGTGGGTTTCTTTAGCCTTTTCTCATTCTTCTTCAAGCTTAAGAATCTGAAACTGTCTAGCTTGGCGAGAGGAAGAAGGAATTGCACTAGGGAAAGAGATGGGATTTCTAAGTTTGTGGGAAGAAAAACTTCTTTTCCATAAACTAAAGCAAAAGGAGAAGAACCGATAGAGACCTTCTGTGTAATTATGTCTGCCCATAGAGAAAATGTCAATGATTTATGCCAATTCCAATGATTTTGGACAAGAATCATTTTCATAATTCTGATGAGATTTTTGTTCATTGATTCTACTAATCCATTACCTTGTGGATAATAGTTGGCTGAATATTTTAACTTAAAACCTCTCTTTAGAGAAAATTCTACCATTTCATTTTCAAAAAAGTAAGATGCATTGTCAAACATTAAAGCTAAGGGTAAGCTAAACTTGGTAATTATGTACTGATCAGTGAAGTCTGCAATGCTTTATGTACTAGCTATATTTAGGGGTATAGATTCTACCCATTCTGTAAAATAATTAGTAGTTGTAAGGATGAATCTATCCTATCTGGAAGACTTAGAACAATCTCACCAATTATGTCTAATCCCCATTGTTCAAATGGTTGTTGGATGTTTGCTTGTCACAACTGGAATGTTGCCTTCCTTTCTCTTCTAGTTGTGGTTTGACAAGTTTCACACTTTCTTGCATATTTAGGTGCATCCTTAAATATAGTTGGCCAATAATATCACGCATGTAGGATTTTGTGATTTGTGGTATTTCCTCCTAAATGTCCTCCAGCTGGTCGATCATGTAATTCCTACATGACCTTTTCAGCTTCAAGTTACTCCAAGCATCTTAGAAATACCAAATCACAATATTTTATAAACAATACATCATTGACTAATTCATATTGATTTGATTTCAACCTTAAGGCACACTTTGTTTTAGAATTAAGATGCATAGGAGCATATCCGTTCTTCAAATAAAATTTCAAATCAACATATTGTGATTGTGTATCATTGAGGATTACCACTGATATTTGAATTTCATTACCTTAATCTTCTTCTATAGACAACTGGGAAGCTCCTATTAACATCCTGCAAAAACCTTGGCCCCAAACAAATTTAGCTCGCTATATTTCTACATCATTTTCTTGAAGCATGATAAACCAATTGGCTCTTTTCTCCCCTACTTCTCTTTGGATTAGTAATTGTATTACTGCATGGCAGGGTACCACTATATTTGTATGGGCTTTGAGAATAAAAAATATGAAATGTTTCAAGTTTTCAAAAAGATAAATGCTTGTTTCTCAACAGCTGAATAATTTAGCTCGGAACCTTGCAAATTAGAACTGACAAAAGAGATGGGTTCCTCAATATTTTCATCGTTCAGCTGTGTTAAAACTACTGCATATGATGTATTAGATGAAAAAGTATAGAATACAAAAGGTTTGAGAAAGTCAAGAGTTGTCAACGAAGGAGCATTAATAATGGATTTTTTAATCAACCCAAATGAATCCCTTCCATGTTTGCCCCATTTGAAAACTTCATTTTTTCATATCATTGTTTGAAGGGGTAAGACGATCTAATAAAAATTTGGAACAAACATTTTTACAAAATTAATTTGGCCTAGGAATGATTGCATAGTCCTTTTCTTATGTGGGAGAGGAATCTTTTCGATCTCTTGGACTCTATCGTGATCAATGTAAATCAATTTTTTGGACAATATAAACCCAAGGAGTTTGCGTTCTCGTAAAGAAAAATAAGATTTTTTGGGATTTAAGGAAATGCCATATTTCTTGCATCTTTCAAAAATGTCCTTCAGGTCACTTAAATGATAGTTCCTATCCTGTGATGTTCTCTAAGTAAATAAAAATTGATTTATTAATCAGACCTTTAAAAGAAATATCCATAGCACGTTAAAATGTAGCACCTTCGTTAATCAGTCTGAAAGGCATCTTCTGATAGGAATATGTTCCCCGCTTGGTCCTGAATGTTGTTTTTAATCTATCATCTAGATGAACAAGAATTTGATTATACCCTGAGAATACATCAGAAAGGATATTAATTCGAAACCTGCAACTGATTGCAATATATGCTCCACGGTAGGCAAAGGAAAGTTATCTTTTTGACAAGCTTTATTCAGGTTCCTAAAATCAATACAAATCCTAATATCAATGTTCTTTTTCCTTACAGGCACCATATTTCATACCCACTTAAAGTGTCTAACAGGGAAGATTATTTTGGCTTTCAAAAGCTTGATCAATTCGGGTTTGATTTGACTCTCAAGGTTTGGGTGAATTTTGTGAAGCTTCTATTGAACTGGATTTTCGTTCAAAGTCATAGGTATGGTATGTTGAGTCACAGAGGTATGTTTTCAACAACCTAATGAATGATATTCTTTCTTCTGATGATAGGCCAAGACCTAGGTTGACATTTTTCGGTTTTTTAGTTGACCCTAAGTTTACTACTTCAAATCTCAAAGTAGAACTTTGAGTTTTGGAGCTAGTAACTTTCCTGAATCTATCCTTTAGGTCATAGAGATCATCCATCTTAACTATAGATTTCGGGATTTGGTTCTAATTTTGATCATTTTTAATTTACAGATCATGCTCTTGTTCATCTATGATTTGTTCCTCATAGGACCCTTCTGATGTAAGGAAATTAAGTATATCCACATTGTTATTGAATACTCTCCAATTTGTTACATTTTCAAGAATAGATGGCCTCAATATTAACTCTATTGAAAATATGTATGGACTAAAGTCTTCTGAGTGTATAAGCTTGGATGCCACATTAGCAAGTAAGTCAGCACTTGCGTTTTGAAGTCTAGGAACTAAAGAAATGTTAAAAGAAGAGAAGTGAGAAGTCAAATTCTGGCCTAATGATTGATAATGTTTAAGGTTCCCAAAGACACAATGAATTATATTTCTTATATTTCTTACATGTTTCACAGTTATTTTAGAATTGCCATAGACTTGCAGATATTTGACATTAAGCCCAATGGCTTTATACAACCCTTGGATCAATGCTTCATATTCAACGATATTATTGGTGCCCTGAAATTCAAGTCTGTAGGCTAACATGGTTTTCTCTCATTTCGGATTGATCAAAATGCATCATGCGCCTACACCATCTTCAGATTTGGAACTGTCAAAATAGAGAGTATGGAACAAGGAATTATTTGAAATTTTATTTGGTAAATTTACACACTTGGAAGAATTTGTTTGTCAAAAAATTATATTTGAGACACTATAACATTATCTTGAAAGGGAGACCTCTGAGCATTAAAGGATTCCAAAAATGACTTATCCAAGTAATTTCAAATGATGTTATTGGTGAAGGAAATAGGTTCATTGCTTCCCTCAAGGTCAAAGATTGTATATTTCATGAAATTTTCTCAGTCTACCCTGATTTGATTTGGTTTACCATTATGTGGCAACCACATGTGAGACCAACTAGTTGCGAAGTAACCATGCAACTTTTCATACCAATCCCTACTTAAGATTAAACGATAAAATTTAGGGATATTAGCCACTAAAATATCAATTATTTGGGAAACTTTTGGATTAGACGAAAGCCTAATTGAAATTGATGTTATTTATTCAAGTATATCTATTTTTTTCCTATCTAATTGAACTATGTGTACTACAGCTTTTCAAGATGTAATATTTAATTTGGTACACTCAACTCTTGGCATAATATCTGAAGAGGCTCCTAAATCAACAAGGTAGTTATGAAAATTTATGTTGAAAATTTCGTAAGTGAGGAGAAATGGAGGAATATGAAAAATAGATCTATCACTCATTAGGACTAAATCTGGAGGATCTTCTTTGTTGGAAGATGATGGATGTTTTCCCATATCACAGACAACTTGGGTAACTATAGAAAACGCTATAGAGGATACGAGAACCACTTTTAACTCTCAATAAAATTTTATGTTGTTGCTTAAGTTTAGTGATTTCATGCAATCAAATATTTGCTCTAGTATTTTTCATGTCTTCAACTATATTTTATTCCACTGTGTCTGAGATTACCAATGTTTTGGAGGTATTTGGAGGATCTAGAGGAATAGGATCGGTTTGACTAGTCTTAGATTTCTTACTTACTGTTTTCTCCTTTACAAGAGTAGCAGTTTTTTGTTTCTGATTTGTGATAGACATGTCAGGAGATTTTTTGCTTCTTGTAGTCACTATAATAGCTTGGGCCTCTTCTTCAGTTGGGAAGATGAAATCCCACATTTCATTTAATTCAACTTCTTCTTCCATTTTGGCTTCCTCTTCGGCTCGTGAGTCTTCTTCTACTTCTTGATCAGACTCGACATCTAAAATGGTGTTTGGGGGTTGTGATGCAAAAGAAGGATTCATTTTAAATGAGTGAAAATGTTTCTTGGGAGCAGAGGATTCTGCGACCCATTTATCTATTTCGACCATTTCATTAGACATTGTTTTTAACACTTTTTGAAGGCCTTCAATATCGAAAGGGTCCTTTGAAGATTTCTTTTTAGAATCATCCTTAAACATTACTTTCTTTGACTTCCTCTCATCTATTTGTGATCTCTTTTCCAAATCTATAATCCTTGTTTCTATAGATAGGGTTTCTTTCATGTTTTCTACAAGGGTAGCCTTATTGGCTTTATCTACAAAATTTGCAATATTATAAGGAAGAGAGGATATGTACCATTATATTCATACATCTACTACAGTTTTTGAGGTGGTTGGGGTTTTGTTTAGCAATTTGTTAAATTTGAAGTTGAATTCTTTGATCCTTTCATCTAAATTAGATTTTAAGTTAGAAAGATGATTGATCAAGGATGCTATGGTCCTATCATCACCAAATTTTGCAAGAAATACCTCCTGAAAAGTGTCTTAGTCCCTAATTGAACATGCTGGAAGGAAAAAATACCAAGATCCAACAAATCCTTGGAAGTTATAAGGGAACACACTGGTTACAACATATTCATGTGAAACCCCCATTAAGATTCATGGCTAACATAAAGTTATTTAGAAATTCTTCGGTCAGAAGACCATCATCGGGATTGTACTTCGATAGCCATTTTTCTAGGTTTGCTGGGAGTTCATTTGGATTTGCGACCAGGAAAACACTAGGGTCTATCCAAGGTTGACCAGGTTGATTGGCCATAACTTGAGTTGAAGACTGAGAATATGGGAATTTTGGTCCAGAAGAAGTTATAGATGGTGAAGAACTTACTATTGGGTTAGTACTACTAGTGGCAATACTAATTCGAGAAGTGGATAATTGAGAAGTTGTGGATTGAGTATAAGTGAATGGGGAAGTGAATGGATGGAAAGGTGATGTGATATCACTGGTATCTAATTCATATCTTGGTGAGGTAACTTTCCTACATTGTGAAGGGATGGGGAACTCAAAAGGGGTTACTCCAATCCTTTCACTTTGCAATCTAGTTAACACACCAATTTGTTGTAATAAGGAAGTAAAAATTTCTTCAGAAACTTCGGGCCTCTCTAGTTTCTTAGCATAAATGGATATCCGTTCCAATTTCTATATCAAATAATGGACTTTGGTAGACTCGGGAATATAATATGGGGAAGGTGGTTGTCTTACTACTTTGGGAGACGAGGGAGATGTTTCTATAACTTCAGATTTTTGATCAGGAGATTTTGAATGATATCTAAAAGGTGTAGAAGTTGTGGAGGGGTTTCGACTCTTATGAATGCTTATCAATTGATATTTAGGTTTATATGCCATTCATAGTTGGATGGCCCTCCTTCTAGTGCAAAAGTGTTGCGGCCACATAATTCTATTGCCCTAACATCGGTGATAACCACCCGGTCTGGACCTTAAGACAACTCCTTTTCCGTTTAAAGTGGTAGCTCCGACTGGGGATAATGGGACCAGTTTCCCAGTGTGGATTTTAAGATGAGAGTGGGTGGTTCACAAGTGATCGCAATAGAATAATGATAATCTAAATGACCTATTCTATCATGAAAATCTCTAAACTGACTTATTCTAATATAAACCCAGGTATTTCTGTGTGGTATGCGATCTACAAATATATCTACTTAACATGTGATAATAAAGATCAATCACACATAAAACTTATATGATAACGTATAAAGATAATTTCTTTGACTAAATTGTTAGTCAAAGAAATTTATAAAATATATCTCATATATGATGAGTTATATATGAAAATCAACAAATTCAGCTAGGCATCATACAATAGTGCAATTAATGCTTAACAGAAAAAATAATCTCACATACAATTCATGAAAGTAAAGTGTTGTCACTATTTAAAAAAAATAGAATCAATCATACAAGATAATAGTACCATATGTGCGAAGTTCTTCTCATCTGACTAATGACATGGATAAACTCCTTTCTTGAAATCAAATTATCTCCCAAGAACACAATAGTGTATCAATAAAGGAAAGTAGTCTAATATCTAAAAGAAATGATCATGCTCCAACTTTCACCAAAGCATTCACAAACTTACAAAAGTGAATTATTTGCAAATGTTTTTGATAAAATTTTGGACCCTTCTCTAAATGCATGAGAAGGGTATAAATACTATTCTAACTAATGTGCAAAAATATATTATACAAAAATTTGAGGAGGTTTCAAACAACCTTCCTCCTAACTAGTTAACTAACTCTAAAAATAAATAATGGCTTGATGAGAAGAGGCTAGTATGATGATTGGCTGTCTGCCATCTTGTCCTTCAAATCCATATATCGGTCATTTGTTTGAGTTGATGAAATGAACCAAAATGTGTCCTGAGTTGTCCTGCAAAAATCACATCGATGAGAGGTAGCAACATCCACTAAGTCAAATGAAGTGAGGAGTTAAGGGTCATGATTTGATTGTGCACCTTAACGAGGTATTTCCAATATGAATCCCAGTCGATCTCAGTGAATTTTGTGATTGCTTCCCTTTGAGTCTCTACCTTTTTCTTCCAGCTTTTTTGCAAACCACCTAAATCACGCATTTATTTTATATTTCCTTCCTTTACAAGGTTGGTGATAAATAGAGTGTGGTTCATCACCTTGATTATATTATTTGATACCATCACTACTCTTTCCATTGCTAGCTCAACTTGCTTGATTCTTGCATCCCCATTTGTGAAAAGAATGTCTTTGTGTGTCTCCTCAATCTCAGATAGATTGGTCTTCCTTCCATCCTCTATTTCTTTCCATTCGATGGAGTTTGAGATTCTGGTGTTTAGATTAGTAAAATCAGTTCTCTGGTCGATCACCTTATCTATTAGCTGGTCTCTAGTGATCGATAAGGAGTAATGTGTGACATATTTTGGTAGAAGTTCTCTTGCTGCTTCATCAGGAGGGAATTCAGTTCTAGCACCTCTTTAATGAATTCCTCGGTAGTGAGAACTTCCTTATATTTTTCCATGGCTTGATGTAATTCTTGGAGTTTCATTTTTTTGGCCGATATATCAGCTTCATGGCTTATCTTTAGTACCTCCATGCTCTGTTGCAATTGGGCAAGCTGCTCAGCTGCTTTCCTATTGAACTTGCTTTATCTGTTTCGAGCTGCTTCTTGAGCTGTTCAATTCTCTCCTCCTTTTCTCTCAACAAAGTAGAGACTTCAATAGCTTTGTCCATGGTGTTCGTTGCATATGCTCCCATGAACTGTGAAAATCTAGTTAAGTTTTCAGTTAGGTTGAAATAAATATCCCTCCAAACTATGTCCATTGGATCATTTCCAGGTGGGAGTTCGGGCATTTCTACCCTTTCCCTTTTCCTCTGTCTTCTTACTACAGCTTTATGGAGTGGGTTGTAGAAAACATCAAGTGGAGGCATTTTACTCACTTTCCAGACAATCTCTAAGGTGGGCAAAGCAAGGATAATCTCCGTCTGCTGGGATGTTGTCGCCTGCTCATACATAGGCTTAGACTGCTCATCCATGGATTTGGGCTGCCCATCCATAGAGTTGGACTCTGTATTCTCCTGAATATGCAGAGGATTTTGACACTGTATTTTTCTTGGGTATCTGTCATTTTGGGAGTGTCTTGTAGTTTTTGATTAAATCAATCCCACTCCTACTCCAAACTGCTGATTTTGACCTCTGAACTGATTTCTTTAGGTGGGGTGCTCATAACCTGTTTCTCGGCTAACTCCCTACTAGAATCTGTTGTATTATCTGTGTCTTGGGCCTTACCTATACCTGGTGCTTTCTTAGTATTCACTAGAGATTCTATGTGAGAACTAGGTTCGTCACTATTAACAATCACACTGGGTGTAGGCTTATTTTCGATCTTCAACAAGTTCATTAGGATTACTTCGAGCCTTTCATTTTTGAATTCTCGAAATTTTTCAAAATATTTAGGACTCAAGTTGGCTTTAGCCCATTCAAACACTTGTTTGAAGGATTCAGCCAACTGTAGAAAGTCTTCAAAATCATTATCCTCATGTTTGTATGGATTGAGCTTTACCGTAATAGTGATGTTATGTGCTAGCTGGTCTAGATCAAATTTCCTTTTTGGCAAAGTATGAAGCCTGAGGGCTTCCATGCTCATTGACTCCTTAATCACATGATTAAAATTTTCTAAAGAAAAAGAACCACACCTGTTAGGAAAAGAGAGCCATAATAACTTCTTGCTTTATTTGAAAATTTTAGTTAGGCCTTTTCCCACGGTCTAGTGGGCAATTTCCCTTGCCAACAATTTATCAAAAACATACAAAGGAACGACATGTGGGTCAGTTGTTTTACCAAAACCATAATATAGGAGAACCATTCTTCAATAAAATATTTGCGGATAGCTAGAAGGTCTGTAGCAGCTTCTTGGGAAAATCTGGGGGGATTTATTATTGAAAATTATTTGATGTAGGAGGAAAATAACAGCATGAATTGTTT
>APFE031386686.1:4544-14576 GCA_000404065.3 Pinus taeda
CAGAGTATTTATTACAGAGTAATGTGATATATATATTCTTTCTAATTAGTTTGTAGTGTTCAATGTAAAAATAACCTCAAAAAAACCTTAAATAATAAATATTAGAAGGATACAAATTAAGTAGTAAGTAGTGTTCAATGTAAAAATAACTTAAAAAAATGGAAAGGTAAATTTGAAACAGGAAAGTGTCCAAGACAGAGAATTTGGACGAGACCATCTTGGCCTTACAGTGCTTAACATCATTCCAAAAAAAACATGGGACCAATGTTAACCAACTTGGCCTTACAGTGCTTACAAGTTTTCCAAAAAACAAGTGAATTGAACCCTGGCTTAACAACAATTACAAAAATTATCAACTGTAACAAAAGCCCTATGTACTGGGCCGCATAACCTGAGACAGAGCTGCATGGCATGAGTTAGGCGTCTGGAGACTCCTCCACGATTCTGCACCAACCAACATCAGACAGATCCTGAGCGCGAGCCGCATCGTTCATAAACGAACCCGGGGTAGTTGGCTTCCTCACCATGTCAGTGACGTTACTTGCAAGAATCTCCATAGCTTGCGGAGAGCCAGGATTCGGCACAGAAACTAAGTCGGGATCCACCTGATGAGAGTTGGTCTCTCCCCTTTCTTGAGATTCCTCGAGAAAGAGCACCGAGACATGAGCGGTAATCCAGGGACGGTTCAGGGTGCAATTAAAAGTGAAGATTACAGAGCCGAAGGAGGGCGAGGACGAGGAACCTGGAGAACTGGGCTCGAGAAATTGATTGGGCCTCAAAAAACGCCCTCTCCCGTTGCGAGTGCGAGGGTAATGGCGTGAAATGAAGTCACTGGAGGGAGAGAAGGATGAAGCACTGGAAGGCGCTCTCCGAGGGGTGCCTTTGCGGCTGATCATCCTGTGGCGGAGTCGAGGCATGACAACAACAACGGTGCCTTTGTGGTAAGCAGAACGAGCAACCAGAGACACCGGGTGCAAACCAGTCAAGCGAGCAATCAGGCGGGAACCCAACGCTTCAGAGAGAATCCAGGAAACTGACTGAGGCCGTCTCTCCAAACAAACAGAGCAGGATCCTTGTTTCGTTGCATTCAACCCACATAACATAAGAAATACCAGAATAAACCCATGACAGAGGCTAGTTTTATTGCCCTCTCCCCTGCCTCGAGACGTGATCGCAATAACTATGGCATTCATGAGAGCTAAGAGCCAGAACATAGTAGAGCATGCGGAGGTGAAAGATGGTTCAAGGTCGCCTGCCGTAATGCCCTTAAATGCGTCCATGCCCACATGCCATTCATCATCCGTCAGCTGATTAGTAACTCCGCTGTACAGGGCTGGCAAGTGGCGACCTTTCTCGTCCCACTCTAGTCCCATCGTATTTAACACCACATTAAGCCCACACATCCGGGATAGAAGGCTACAAATTAAAGAAGATTCAAAATAAAAATTAAAAGTTAGTTATAATATCAATAATTTTGTAAATATTTGATTTAATATAAAATTAGAAGTTCGTTATACTATCAATGATTTGGTAAATATTTGATTAAGTTGCATAGTAACCAGCGTTAAATGTAAAAATAACTTAAAATAATAAATACTAGAAAATTAAAGACGATTCAAAATAAAAATTAAAAGTTAGTTATAATATCAACGGCTTTGTAAGTATTTGATTCAAAATAAAAAGTAGAAGTTAGTTATATAATATCAATGACTTAAATACTAGAAAATTAAAAGTTAGTTATATATTATCAAATGACTAGAAAATTAAAAGTTAGTTATATATTATCAATGACTTAAATACTAAAAGTTCAGATGATACATAAAGGCTCAAGAAAAGCCAGCATCCCAGCATATGAAATACAAAACCCTGCAGAAATAGGACTTCCCACAGGAGACCTAACATCATCAGTCCAAAAACACAGCTAAACAGTGTTTTTAGAAAAAAGGAGCATAAGATGTATATACATATATAACAAAAAAACTAGATGTATAGAAGAGTAAGCAAAAAGATGAAAAGAAGGGATCATAATCCAGGGATGGAAAAATCTTGGATGTAGCAAGAGCGCTCTCCATCAGAAACCAGCATAGACCATGAACCAGACTCTAATGTCAGCGCCTTTTTTGACAGGCAGTGGGCCTAAACATTTTGGGAACGGAAGATGTGGTGAATTGAGCATTGTTCCATATTTCCCCAGAAAAACATAATTCTTTCCATCCACCCAGTCAAATGAGGACAAGTGATGTGCAGGCTCCCCTTACATGGTCGATCATCGTTTTTGAATTGCCATAAATTGAAATGTTTTGAATATCAAAAAACACACAGAAAGCAAGCAGTCCTGCAAGAGCCCTCGCTTAAGCGAAGCTGTTTGAGCCATTTCTACCGTTCCATGATAAAAATTATTGCAGGGTCTCGTCCATAATAACGTGGACACCACATCCACAAATATTATTCTGCTCGGTCCCATTGAAGAAAGCACAGGGAAAACTGTTGAGAGGGATTTCAACCTCTTTTTTGCGATCTTTTTTCAATTTGGGCTGATTCAATGGCATCGCATCATGGATGGAAACAATATGATGCAAGATTGATTTAAGAGGCTCTTTTGAGTCTTTGAAGATTTTGGCGTTCCTCCATTTCCATAAGCACCATAGGACAGTGATAAACAACGATCTCCATGAATCTTTTTGAGCGCACCACCATTGAAAAGTTACCTGGACTGAAACAAAAACAACATGAGGGAAACCATAAAGTGGAGACAATTCATACCAGATCTGAAGAGAGGAATTGCATTGGAAGAACATATGAAGATTGGATTCCTAAACAGCTTCACACATAGCACATCTACTCGGACCATGCCAACTCCTTTTTCTCAAATTTTCCAAGTCAAATTTCTGTTGTTGAAAACTAGCCACAAGAACATAATCGTTTTGAGAAGGCATCCCGACTTCCAGAAACTCAGAGGGTATATAGAACAGGAGTTTGATGCCTTAGAATTAATCATATCAACGTAGATATCTTTAACACGAGCCGACAGTTTTGCATTTGGCACACTCCACAAAAGATGATCCGCTGTCCCTGAGCGATGGATTCCAAAACTACAAAGAGCATCCTTTACAGATTTCCATACCGGAATCAGTAGGTCTGGCAGATGAAGATTGTGGGCATCTTTCCATAAAGGAATAGGGCTGCTCTAGGATGATATTAATTTATCCCACGTAAAAATACCATCCATGTGAAAAAAGAGTAAGAGGTTTTCAGGGAATAAGAAGCGTTCTCCCCCGCCCATAATGGAGTCGATTCCAATTAAGATACGGCTGCCAGAATAATGGCTTCATCTCAAATTCTCTAAGAAGTATAGCTGAACTTTCCGGAGGCTGAGCCATATAGCAGAACCTTGTTTGACTCCGATTGATCCCCTCTTGAACCAAAATTCCAGATCTTTACCTTGCAAATATTTCTTTCTAATAGTTAAACTCCACGGCCAGTCACCATAAATACCCCTCCACAGCGCTTTGCATAAGAGTGCTTTTCCAAATGTTCGCAGGTCTAGCAAGCCCCAGCCGCCAAGCTTCTCTGGTAAAGAGATCTTCTCCATCTTAGACAAATGTATTTTGCATTGATTAGTTATACTATCAATGGCTTATTTGTAAATATTTGATTTAAAATAAAGAATAGAAGTTAGTTATACAATGAATGGCTTTGTAAATATTTGATATTTTTAATTTAAAGGTAGAAAAAAATACATGAATTGAGGATAAGTTAGTTGGGTTATTTTTAATGTAAAGGGAGAAAATACATGAATTTTTGATAAATTGGTTTGTGTGGGATTTGGTTACCATCAAATCTTGGTGATAATATTTGATCTTTTTCCATTCGGTGTTATGCTTGACTTTTAATATTTTGGTTGATTTCAAATTAAATGATTTTTATTATTTATTATGAGTGTTTGTCAATAAGCTCAAATTCTAAATTGCAGAGTATTTATGTAATGACACACTTATAAATAAAATAAAATATAAATTAATTAAAAACTCATAATTAAATAATTCAATTCATTAAAATAATAAATAAACTTTATTAAATCAAAATTTCGTATCTAGATTTGATTTCATAAAAGTTATATGTAATCAAAACATTGACACGGACATGAGAAGAAGGTGGTGGATGAGGAAATAAAAGATGGAATGAAATCTTGAAAGAGGGAGAAAAACCATTTTTATGGAGGAAGCAGAAATGAGAACAATTTATGAATACAGTGGTACAACTAGGAAGGGAGCTTGAGTCTTGGTTACACATGAGATTTTGGGCACGGGGGAATCATATTGCTTCGATTGGAAAGTTTTCTGAGGCTAAGTACTTAGGTTGTACCTAGTTTGGCAGGGAGGTTTTGGCCGTTTTGATAACACAGTCAGACAAGAATTTGCAGCAGATAGGTTGGTATTCATTAGATTAATCTTTCAAATTCAGTATTCAAATTTCACGTTTTGGTATTTAAAATTAATTTGAAATCAAGGTTCTTACAATTTATTACAAAGTAGTGCAATGTATATATACTTTTTAATTGGAACAACTAAATTTTTTTTTTTTCTACGTTAAGACTAACCTAAGTACCCACGGGGGATTTGAACCGGTGACCTATCGCAAGGAGTACCTTAACAACGCACCCATTCACCGTCAATTCAAAGCCCCGTGGGCAATTGGAACAACTAAATTAATAAACACTAAGTTACACAATAAGTAGTGCAACATAAAAATAAACTCAAGAAAAATATTAAATAATAAATATTTTGAAGGCTAAAAATTAAAAGGTTTGCTTATTATTAATGACCTTGTAAGTATTTGATAGTAAATTTTTTTTGTTAAGCTTGGTAGGACTACATTTTCAACATGTCAATATATCACCTCGATTGGGGTGGGGAATTCAAACAAGTGACTTCACATCAAGGAGTGCTTTAACAAAGCGGTGGCTTTTTTCAAGGAGTGCTTTAACAAAGCATTGGTCACAGTTTATTATGATTGACTTTCAATAATGTGGTTGACTTCCAATTAAATTATTTTTATTATTTATTATGAGAGTGTCAATAAACTACAAATTGCAGACTATTTATTACAAAATAGTGTAGTGTATATATTATTTTTAATTGGATTAGTTGAATTAATAAACAATCGGTTGAATAGTAAGTAGTGCAACATAAAAATAACCTCAAGAAATATCTTAAATAATAGATCCTAAAAGACTACAAATTAAAAATGATTCAAAATAAAAATTAAAAAGTATGTTTACCATCAATGGCCTTGTAAATATTTGATTTTAGTACGATGTATTATTTTTTCCACTGGAAAAATCCGTAATTTTTCATTATATTTGGAAAAATTACATATTGTAGATGCTTTACGCATATGCTATTTCCACTGTGAGAAAACAGTGTTTCCATATTTACATAGATATACCACGTAGGGCTATAAATATTTCACTGTGTTGGGTCTGTCCAAAACTGTGCACATTTTGCCTTTAGGCAATATCTGTATCTTTTTCACAATATATGCATATATGTTCATCATAAAAGAGCAGTAAGAAAAACAGAGCAAAAACAAAAATCCTCCAGTATTTATAGATCAAGTGCATTCTGGTAATTTTGGTCTATATATGGCTGATGAAAGTATCTGTATTCGTTTTGTCCATGCTTCTCAACAATCTCCCAAATGCCCCTGTTCATCAGCGCGACCTCCTTGGATAATTTGTCAGCAACGCTGTTATGTTCCTTGTAGATGTGAGAGCACGAGATGTTGTTAAAAGCTGCTTTGAATACAAATACTTCATTTAAGATGATGCTGAGTGTGTGAATGTGACAGTCAGATGTGCTATTGAACCAATTTATTGCAATTTTTGAATCCCCGAAAATATTGATGCTGGTGCATTGGTGGTTCAGAGCAAAATGGAGTAAATGTCGTAAGGTTATGAGCTCAGCATAATTGTTAGTTCCTGTGCCCAGGCCCATTTTTACTTTGAAATGATGTTGTTCATTCAAATGAAGGATAAACCCGCCCTCGCAGCTCTGTTGATTTGCCGCACCGTCAAAAAATGCCCAAGGGGTGTTTGAATCAATGCATGGGCATGGATGAGGGTGGCGTTCTTTTGGTGGTGGAGGGTCTGGGAGTTCCCTATAGGCAGCCGTGATCCCAGCCTCGATCATCGGCCAGATGATAGCCCTGTTTTCAAATATAATGCGATTGCGAGCTTTCCATATTTGCCAATTTACGAGGATCGGGAGGCTTGTGCATTTCGATCCTTTGTGTCTTTGAGCCCAACTTTCCCATGCCTCAATCAGGTCCGCTCCTTCCCAGTTTCCAATGAACGAGATGAGGTTAGAAAGAGATTGCCAAAGGTCAAGTATAGCACTGCATCTCAGAAAAAGGTGCTCTGTGGATTCTGATGCTCCTTTGCACAATGCGCACCATGTCGGGCCATATTGTACTCTATGCATTAGGTGTTCTCCTGTAGGTACCTTGTTCCTTAATATACACCAGAAGAACAGTTTTGATCTTAGCAATGCTGTGAGTTTCCAAATGCTGTGCCACCATGTCGAGATGCGATCAGGTTTTTTGTGACTGATTAGTGAGATGTATTCGGCCTTTGGAGAGTATTTGCCATTCTCTGCCCGACTCCAAATAAGTTCATCGGGCCTTCTCTAATTCTGATGTGAGACTCGATTAGCGCTTCTCTGTAATTCTGCCATTCCTGATGCCATCTGTGTGGTAGATTCACTTGATGCGCCGTCTTCCATGCCTGATGAAAGATCCCAGAGTTTTCCTGATCAACAATTTGTGCAATTACTGTGATGTCACGGGATTGTAGATACCGAATCAGGTCTTGTGATAGGGTATGCCTACCTCCGCTGCCAATCCATGGATCCATCCCAATTCTTGCCAAAGATCCGTCGTTGGTTTTCCAAACCAGGTTATCCCTGATCAGGGGTAGTGAGAACAGCAAGGCCTTCCAAGCACAGTACGATGGATTATTATTTGATTGACTTATTCAATACGATTGGTTATTTTTAATGTAAAGGTAGAAAAGAATACATGAATTGTAGATAAGTTGGTTTGTGTTGGGTATGGTCACTATTCAATTTTAGGTTCAGATTTTATGAAGACAAGTTGATGATGGAAGTCTCACCAAATTTCGGTGATAACATTTTGTTGATAAATACACTATTCTTCCATTCAATACTATTATTTTTTGTCAGTTAATAAGCTTCTATTAATTCCTCAAATCCCGACCTCACTCCTACTAGATTTGTTGTCCAGGAGGGAAACACAAGAGCTAAGTGGAAAAACCTAAAATTTACAAAGTATCTAGAAACAAAAGGACCACAAAGCCCAAAAAACTTCCAAGTATGGGAATACAACCCATCAGAATCAAGGTTTAGGAGGAATTGCTGACTTTGGTCTGACACTAGGCATCTTTGGAAGTGGGCAAGACAACCCTTAACTTGCTCAAGCTACTCATTTGTTTTCCTTTGTCTTCATCGAAGAGAAACCACACGATCTGGGTTATCCCATCGGTTATGTTGAAGATCATTCATAAAAGTAATCACTTCATTACAGTACAAAGAATCCAAAGAAGGTGAAATATCCACATGTCTAGGGGGTTGAATTTGATCGTGGGCCACTTTGCCCTCAAATGCCACCTTCGTATTCCCATCATCTTCCATTTCTCCCGTCTGATCTTCATGAATTGTTGACTGGCCTTGAGGGCCTAACCTCCACCTAGCTCCCCCATATTTGCCAAAACATCATCTTTCTTGCACCTGACCACAAAGACTAGCTTCTATTCTCCACCAAAATGAAGGGGATTGGTAGCTTTGTTTGGCTCCTACATTCACCAATGTGTATGTCCCCAGAATCCACACAGTCTACCACTAAATTCATATAATCATCCCTACCAAAATCACAATGACACCCCTAACTATGTTGCCCCAAATAGTAGAGGGGCAAAATGCCCAATAACAACTGCAGAGAATTCCAACTCAAAGCCCTAGTGCTACCAAGGGGCAAAAACTCATGGCAATTATGACTAAAAATTGAAGAGCCCAAATGTAATTCCACAAAGCATGATTGTAAAAGGATGCAGGTGGAATTAACATAAACCCCACCCAAGCTCCCTGAAGATGCAACACTATGAAAACCAATGAACATGACCAGGAGACTTACTAAATTGGTTCCAGAATAACCATAATCCAATATGCTTCTATCTGCAAGCCGATGCAGAGAAACTCCCTCCCACTCCGGGCCTAGCCAGCTGCAAGATGATTCCCAACAAACCGACGCTCCAAGATCCCAAACTCTACGAGTTTGTTCGCCAATGGAGCTGTAGCCAAATCCAACCCACTTACAATAGACTTGAACTTAGAATTCACATACCTAATGAGCATGCACATGTTGGTAGCTTGTGTAAACTCGTCTTGGCACTCACCACCCTCACAATCTTCCATAACCAGACTTAGCAACTATAGAAGCAAGCCCACCACCCCACTTATAAATCGACCATAATACATCTCAAACCTCCCTGGGCCATGCACCAACTATCCACTGCCCACCACATTTGTCTTCAAACATTCATAAAGGAGGGTTTACTCCAAACTCTTTTACTCCGTTATAAATAAACTCATCCATGTGGTGCCTTCAAACATTCATAAGGGAGGGTTTACTCCAAAATCTTTTACTCCGTTATAAATAAGCTCATCCATTTCTATAAGAGCCTTCACTTCAATACTTTAATACTATGATTAGCTTTAAACAAACTAATTTCATTAATAAACATACCATTCTTCTATTTAATATTAAGTTAGCAAAAAAATATAAGTAACTAAAATCACCTCATTCCTTACCATTATTTTTCCAACATAATCACCCGACAATAGATAGCCTATGTGTAAAACCACCCTCTTCAAGAGCTAACCATAGAGTCATCGTATCAGTATCAGGAATCTAATTGTATCTTTCTATGTATTTCAGATCTTTATATTTTCTTAATATAAGCTATGATGATTTTTTCTCTCTTAAAAAACCATAAAGTCATCGTATGTTTGTCACAGTGAAATTTACAAAGTTCTTCATATAAACCAAGATTCTTTTACGGATCAAAGATGTACAAAGTTTGTTAATATAAACGACTGGCTTAATATTATCTTATAATGAGAAATTATATTTAATGATAAAAAATACGTTGGTTTATGTTGGTTTATGTTAGGATTTAACATTTTCAACTGCCTTCCAATTATCTCATATTTATAAGAGTATAAAAATTGATAAAATTATAAAATTTAGTTCCATTTGAATTTGAAAATCCAATTCTTCGAATCTATAAATGATTGGTGTTTTCAGCCTCCTTTTAAATGATCTAAAACCATTATTAGATAGCTAGTGGTATTGGAATATGTTATAGGTAAATTATAAATAAAATTTTAATAATAAGAATATATATATATAAAAGATACAAAGTTAATTAGATTATTTTGAAATTTAATATGATAAGGTTAGAAATAATTATATAATAATTTATCTCAATATTTTGAGTATCAAAGTTTGTCTTATTTTTCTTAAGTAAAGATTTTTATTTGTGCGAAAATATTACTTTGTTGTTTATTGTTTTTCAAAATTTATTAGCCTTATTCTTTCTAAGTTTGTTGGCTAGTTGGTAGTTTCCAAAAATGATTACACCACACCAAAAAGAATTTGCAGCGTAAAATTAAAAAAGAACACAAAACCAAAAAATTAGTACAATCAATGTGTTAGCGCTTGAAATTTCACCTCAGGCTGAAAAAGGCAAACCTCAAACCATTTAGCCTCGTAGCTAGCCCTACGGGGCAGGAGAAGGCTCTCTCCGGTCAATCTCAGTAAAATCTTCAATGGATGAGATGACCAATAGGGTAACACTGATTTTAGGCTAGTAAATTGATCAAAAGAGTTGATTTGGGGTTTTTAGGGTTTTTGGTGGCAAATTGAGGGGATGGCAATTTTGGGTGCGGGGATTGG
>APFE031386701.1:0-52088 GCA_000404065.3 Pinus taeda
TACTTAGTTAGCTCATAGCTCATCTTATCATCCTCAATCTGATGGGAAAACTGAGATAGTAAACAAATGTTTGGAAGGATATCTTCATTGCTTTGTATTTGATAAACAAACACGATGGGTCAAATGGTTGCCCCTGGCTGAATGGTGGTATAACACTTCCTTCCATACTACAACAAAAATGACCCCATTTATGGCACTTTATGGATATCATCCACCATCCATCACATCATATTTAAGAGAAAATTCTAAGTTTCAAGTAGTGAAACATCACATCGAGCATCAATAAGAAGTTCTCCAACTCTTAAAGGATAACCTCACATTGGCGCATAATAGAATGAATCAACAGGCATATCAACATCGCAACGAAAGAAGTTTTGATGTAGGTGACTGGGTATTCCTACGGCTACAACCATATAAACAAACACCCTTCAAGCAAGCTAAGAAGGTTAATAAATTATCACCAAAGTATTATGGTCCATACAAGGTGCTGCAAAATATTGGTACTATGGCATACAAATTGGAGCTTCGTGCAGCTTCCCGAGTGCACCCAATTTTCCTTGTTTCATGTTTAAAGAAGGTTATAGTGACAAGCTCCTAGTTCAAACAATATTGCCAGAACTTGACAAGGAAGGAAAAATCATATTGGAATCGGAAGCAGTCACAGAAACAAGAACTCGACAGCTACGAAATCAATCAATTTCAGAGTATCTCATCAAGTGGAAGAACTTATCCGTTGAAAGTTCCACATGGGAGGATGAGAATTTTATACAAAATCATCCAGAACTACTCAAGTGTTGAGGACAACACTTTTTGGAATGGGAGGGGCATGTTAGGCCCCTATAATACTAGTGATTCCCCCATTACTATTGTCATTGTATCCCTTATTGTTATTATTGTGTCCCTATTGTCCCCATATTGTTATTAGTATGCCCCATAGAAGCCCACTATTGTTATTTTTGTGCTTTTATGTTATTACTGTTATGTCAGCTTGATTATATTGTGACCCCTTAGACTCCTATATATAGAAGGGAGGTTTAATCATTTGTATCATCCAAGAATTGTTCATTTGTGTAATGTAAAGGAGGTTGCGCCCTCGAAGAGGCTAAATTCTAAGGCGTTGATCTATCTTTTCTATCTTTTTGTGAGCTAGTTTCCTAACAAGCATTTTATAGAATTAAGGTGAAAATTGAAGTATTTTATTTATAACCAACATTGATTTTTTTTGTTAACACTAATTTTTAATCCATTAATGTAAATATTATTTTGTCATTTTTATATGTACATTGTAGCAACATTTACCTCACGTTAGGTTGTAGATCCAACAATAATAATTTAAATATTTTTTAACATACTAAAATATATACTAACATTTTTATTTCAATTTTTTAAAGTAATTATAATTATAAACAGTTATAAAAACATAAAAAAATCATAATAATTATAATACTATATCTATATCATTAAATTTTGGAAAAATGTATTTTTTAATAAAACCATTTTTGACCCAAAAAAAATACTAATTATCAATGAAAATAAAATATATATATCAACAAAATGGATATTAATCAAAAAGTAATTACATAAAGTTCTTGCAGGAAAAGGAAAAGCTCATTACACCAAAAGTCACTATAGAGCCAACCTTCTCCTGACCTCATATTTTGTAGATATATGTCTATAATATCCTTAGTAAGGTGCATTGTTATCACTTTTACTTTTGTTTCTATCTTAATGTTTTCTAGATTCTCTAATAACATTGAACAACCAAACACTCTTATTTTTTGGAGTGTTTTGAGATACAAATAATTTTCTGGGAATAACTTTAATGCTTCACACTTCATAATAGTGAAGATTTTGAGTAAAGGCATTACATCCTCCTTTACCATTATTGTTGGTAACTTCTCTAATTCATCCAACTCACTCAATGAAAATGTCTCCTACGAAGCAAATGCCCCCTTCTCACCAAACTCTGTGGGAAGCTTCTTTAATTTAGAACAACCATGAACCCGTAATTCCATCAAACTCTTCATTTTATGCAAACTTGGAAGCTCTTCTAACTCAAGACAGTATAGTAAATGAAGACGAGTCAAATTTTGAAATTCACAAAACCAACCATCTATTTTAACTATCTTGGGGCAGGCTAACTAGAGTCCTTTTAACTTTGACAGGTTCATCATGTCACCAGGTAGACTCATCATGACGTCATCTCTCTAGGCTAGTGTCTCCATTTGAAGCATACTCCCCAGTGTCCCCTCGCTCATTGCTCCTGCCATGTTCCATAAACCTAACCTTTTAATTTGCGTCAAAGACGCCAAATCATTTACGGAAGCAACTTCTTTTTGCCATCCACACTTTCTCGCATACCCACATGTTCAAGCATTGCAAAGAGGTAAGGTGTGAGATACTACGAGGAAGGCATTACAAATCGTCACATCCAAAAAGGTCCAGACACCATAGGGATGTTAGCTTACGAACGCCAAATGGTAATTCCATGATCTTGGACCCAGACAGATCCAGGACTTGGAGACTTGCAAGAATTGTAAGAGCTGGGCATCCCTCGTAAGTTCAAGGATACTAGCTATTTCAAACTCCCCAAACTCTTTGGAAATGACTCCATATTGTTTTCACTCAAATCAAAAACTTTTAGAGAGCGCATATTCCCAATTGCCTTTCTTGGAATTTTTGTAAAATTGTTCCCAACAATCAACAGTGAGAATATCTCTGTAGTTGTGAATGAGTTGAGAAGCGAACTCAATTTGTTGTCATTCAAGAAAAGACTGGTGCATTCTGAATACTCATTTTCAACCAACTAATTTGTCAAGCCATTACCTATGCGGCAGTACAACTTTTCTTCCTGCTCACCAATTTGTATGGCCAAACCACGGAGGATGTCATGCATCCTGCAACGAACCACGCGGCCATCAACGTCTATGAGAAGAGGCTCGATCAAACCACGATCAGCTAAAATGTTGGCATAAATTCTTCCCATCTCATACAGGTCATGGCCACTCTCATTCCTTTCAAGAAGAGCTTCTCCTAACCACAAGGGAATAAACTCGTGGTCCACATTAATGATTTCACCTTCCTTGAAGGCAGCTAAGTAGAGAAAGCACAATTCAAGATTGACATCAGTGTTGCCTAGTGTGTCGTAGCTCCACCTTAAGCGATCATTGAGAGCTTGAAGGTCTTGGATATTCGCGTTTGGTAGCCTTAGGACTGCCAATTCCTAATGTTGTGGATTAGAAATGCCTACCATTTTCCTCCCTATCACTTTGATTGCAACGGGGAGTCCTCCGCACTTGTCACACACAACCTTTGCCCTTCTCTCATCCATGTTTGCTGGAAGAAGTCCATTATGATATGGAAAAGCGTGATGAGCAAACAACTCCCATCTCTCTTCTTCACTCAAATCCCCCATTGTTAATGCAGATGTATCTGCAACTCCCATTTCCCTCAGTGCTCCGCAACTCCTTGAACTTATAATAATCTTGGAGTTTGAGTGTTGGGAGAGGCTACTGAGACCCAACTCCTCTTGCAATTTCCCACCCTCACCCCACACATCATCCAAGAAGAGGGAAAACCTATTCTCTTGCAATCTTTCACTCAACCATCTTTTTATATCCTCTTGGTTCATATTTTGATCATAAGCTGCTTTTGTTTGCACAACTATTTGTTTACAGAGGTCATTTCTCAGACTTGAAAAAGAGGGAGATTGTGAAGTAGTGAGCCAAAGGAAGAGGTCATCACAAAAGAGATCCCTCACCTTTTGGCTGTTGAAGAGTCTCTTGCGAAGCAGAGTTTTTCCAGATCCACCTTTGCCAACAATGCCAGTGCGGAAGACAATCTTCACCAACTTCTCTAGTGTTGCAAAGGCTTGGTCTTGTCTGACTATAAGGGCTTCCTTGATGAAGAAGGTCCCCATTGGAGCTTGAGAAGTGGATGCAGAGCTACTGGTTCAAGCCTGGGTGCTTTCTGCATGCTTCTCCATGTGCATCTGGGTTTGGTTCTCTAGTAGGACTAAAGGTACAAATTCCAGATGTTTTTTTATCTCTAAAATAAAGCCATTGATATTGTGCTCATCTGATAACGAGAATAAACATCGAATCTTGGTATTGAGCACTTTTGCACTAATGGTGTTAGAAATAATGGAGAATAGACTCTTCTTGTTACATAGGTGTGAGATTACTTTTCATAGTTAATCTGTTCTTATTCTTTAGGGATATGATTTGCTATACCTAACAAATTGTATCTATTTAATATTGGAGATTAATGTGAAGCCTGTGTGGTGCTTTGCTTGAAGGAGTTCTTGGTGATCCGCACCTATGAGCTCCTCTTGTTTGGTTTTTCATTTCATGTCTTCCATGCACTACTCTTGACATGGTATCAGAGTTGCAGGATTGTTAATCCTGTATGCTGAGTGAAGGGCGTGAATGAAGCGAATTCGTCGCGAGTTTTGGGTGGAAAAGTGCAACGAGCGCATTGTGACACTTCACACGGTCTTCATTCCTCAATCTCGGCGCGAGTGGCAGGTAGATCTTCACGACTAAGTGGTGCATAGCTACAAAGACCTTCGCGAATCCTTGGTGGATAAACGTGATGCCCGTCAAGAAAAAAAGGAGCTGCATTTTTTTCTTCTCTTCTCGTCTGGTGAACAAAAGCATTGTGTTTGGTTTGGTATGGTGCTCTCTCATCTGCGCCGAGGAAGCGTGCTAACTAAGAGGAGTTCGATGGCTGTGGTAGCATCAAAACTCGGAGGGATTGATTCAGGCTGTGAACCGGAGGGAAAAAATAGAGAGGTTGGTGTTGTAGCGTGAGAACTGAATGTTAGCTGCGTGGTTGAGATAGTCATTAAACATTTGTTCCTCCCACAACTTTGAGCATTTGATCACCGTGTAATGCCAGTGGCAGTGTGATGACTTGTGTTGGATGCCACTTGGATCTGGTACGAATTTCCATGTGAAGGTGGCTTCGTGATGTGTTGAGGTTTACGTGGAGGCCTGCGTGAAAGCTAAGGAGGCTGGATCGCCAAGCAGAGCCACGAGGAGAAGGTCGAGGAGGCCGTTTTTTGTTGCGCTGATTGGAACATTTTTTTTTTACTTGCTGTGGTGGATGGCGTTGACAGTGAATAGTCGTCGAGCCAATGTTCCTATTGACATGGTGCTTTGCCGTCAGAGAGGAAGACTTCGCTCGCATTGTAGGGCCTTGATAGTTATCAGATGTGGATAAGGAACATCGACATTCCAAGAGGTTTCACCTATAGTTGATGGAGGAAGCGTTGTGTGCTGCCACAGTCAATCTTGGTGCAAACAAGGCCGAGGAGAAGTGTAGAGACCACAAAGTCAAAATTGGTGCGGTGAAGGTCACATGGAAGGGCCAATGGAAAGGCTGTGGTTTGCAAAATTTATGTGTGAGCATTAATGAAGGCAGTCCCCTCCGATTCATTTCTTAACAAAATGCTTCAATAATTGTTGCTCAGATAATTAAGTTTTTTTTAATTTAAGTTTTTTTTCAAAGTTTTAATTAAAAATGTTGGAGGCCTCTTATTATTTGAAGGAATTATTATCTAATATTAAGGGGGTGTATTTAAACAAAAGGAATTTGGGGTCATCATATTTTTTTTATATCTGGGGTTTGTTTAAATTATTGATTTTTTTTTTTATTCATTCAAGATGAATAATCAAATTGTTGAAGCTTATTTCAATGAGAGTAATAAGCTTGATGGTTCCAATTACACTAATTGGAAGTTTAAGCTCCAAACTCTGCTTGAGAGATAGAATGCCTATAGCATTGCCACCGGTGATGAGGTCAAGCCGACTACTGCAACTGGTGAATCGAATAAAGCAATTCAAGACAGGAAGAAAAGGGAGATGAAGGCAAAGGTTCTCCTCAAGTTATCAGTCAAATATTGCATCATCCCTCACATTCGAGAGTGCAAGACAACGAATGATATATGGACGATTCTCAAAGAAATGTACGAGATCAAGAACACCAGTGAAAATTTGTACATCAAGAAGAATATTCTCTCCATCGGGATGGAGGAGAATGAGTATGTTTCTTCATTCATATCCCGGATAAAGGGAGTTAAAGATAAACTAACTGATATCGGTCAGACTGTGGCGAATGATGATCTGGTGACGATTACCATGAACGACATGATAGATGATTATCGTATGTTTATAATGGGATTGAAAGCAAGAGAAAAGCCTCCAGGCTTTGAAAATCTTACCAGGATTTTGCTACAAGAAGAGGAAAGGAGGTTGTCTCTCAAACCTCAAAATCTAGATCTTGCATTGATGACCAAGTTCAAGCCGAAGGCGAAAGCAGTGGCTGATCACAGGAAGGGCAGCATATCACGAAAAAGGACACCACAAGGTACGACCTCACATAAACATGACTCTACTCCTAAATGTTTTTATTGTGGCAAGATAGGCCATATTGCTAAATTTTTCCATAAGAAAAAGGTGGATGGGGAGAGGTACAAGCAGAGAAGACACGTAGGTCATCTAGGTGATGCAGATCAGAATCAGGATGTCAGATTATTTATGGTTGAGACTGCACTAGCCACTGAGGAGGATGAATAAGATATTTGGTTTGTAGATTCTGGTGCCTCCTCACATATGACAGGTAAAAAGCAATGGTTCAGAAATTTTAGAGAATCCAACACTGGAGTAAAAGTATGCCTTGGAGATGGCCCGCAGAGGTTTGGTCTCATGGCCAGCGGATGATCTGCTAAGTCGTCCTTGCCACTGTGCAGATCATGAGTTTGAGTCTCGTCTTAATCGAGAGTTGTTCTTGTGGGTTGGGCAGTTCCTCTTAGAGGTTATAGTGGAAGATGGTGGGATTCAACCCTATGTAACGTGAGTATGATACCACTGTCGTTGCCGATTCCGGTAGTCACCAAAAAAAAAGTATAACTTGGAGATAATGGAGGGTATGATATCAAGGGACATGGAGATGTCCTTGTCACTCTGCCTGATGGAAATATCAGGAATATATCTAACGTGTGGTATGTTCTTGGTATTAAGAAGAACCTGATTTCTGTATCAAAAATTAGAAATCAGGATCTCAAGGTAGAATTCTTTAAATCTTATTGTATTATTTAAGACTTGTTGGACCAGATGAAGCCTATTGCTACAGATGTTCATATAGGAGGACTCTACAAACTAGATGTGAAGAGTACGCCACAACAAGCATTGATGTCATCAAATAAGTCTGCTGAAAATTTGTGGCATCAATGACTTGGGCACATCAATTTCAGTGACCTTCTTCTGTTGCAGAACAAAGGTATGGTAGATGGTTTTCTTGTTCTGAAAAAGTTGCATATTGATCGTGAATCATGTGCATTCGGTAAACAACATAGAGCTGAATTTCCTGCTATTAAAGATAGGAAACAAAAGGATACACTCGAACTTGTACACACTAATTTATGTGGGGCTATGTAGACAAGATCATTAGGCGGGGCCTACTATTTTCTAATCTTTGTTGATGATTGTACAAGATTCACATGGGTGTATTTTCTTAGATAGAAGAGTCATGCCTTTGAGTATTTCAAGTAGTTCAGGAACATGATCGAAAAGCAGACATGAAAGTTCATCAGGTTTCTTCAATCAAATCAAGGTGGAGAATTCAAGAAAGGGGATTTCATCAAATACTGCAAAGAGTATGAGATACGGTGGCAGTTTACAACACCTTACACTCCTCAGTAGAATGGGGTAGCCGAGAGGAAAAGAAAAACACTGGTGGAGTGTGCTCATAGTATGTTGAAAGGTAAGAATCTAACTAATGGTTTTTGGGTAGAAGTTGTCAATACTACAATGTATTTGAAGAATAGGAGTCCCACTAAAAGTCTTGATTATAAAACTCCTTTTGAACCGTTGTTTGGCTTCAAGCCTGTAGTAAGTCATTTTAGAGTATTTGGTTGTAAATCTTTTGCGCATGTTCCCAAAGAAAATGGGAAGAAGTTAGATTGAAAGGCCATTAAATGCACTTTCATTGGATACTACAGTGATTATAAGACTTACAAATTGTTTGATCCTTCTACTCATAAGGTGTTTGTTAGTAGAGAAGCAGTATTCCATGAACAGGTTGATGATATAAATCCTATTCAACATAATGAAGAATGGAATGTACCATTACTTTCAGATGAGGATGTTGAAACAGGGATCAATCAACATCAACAACAACAACAAAAGCAACAACGACAACAACAACAACAACAACAACAGTAACAGCAACAAGAAAAAGAGGAGGAAATTGAGTTCAGTCCACAAAGAGAAGAACAAAGTAGAATAGTTGACACCCCACCACTTAGGAGATCTAGCAGGTTGAAACAGTTACCAACTCGGTTTAGGTATTGTGCACTCATGACTAGTATGTTAAACATTGCAGAACCTTCTAATTTTTATGAAGCTAGTAAGAATTGTGAATGGAAGGAAGCAATGAAGGAGGAATATGAATATATTATTAAGAATAATACTTGGGATCTAGTAAAGATTCCTAATGGTAAACAACCCATAGGTTTCAGATGGTTATTTAAGTTGAAATTTAAAGCATATGGGTCTATTGATAAGTATAAAGCAAGGTTGGTTGCAAAGGGGTATTCCTAGAAAGAAGGTATTGAATTTGACGAACATTTGCCCCTGTTGCAAAATTAAATACTATTAGATTGATTATTACTTTAGCCACTAAGCATCATTTGAAAATACATCAATTAGATGTTAAATCTGCTTTCTTAAATGGTGATTTAAAAGAAGAAGTATACTTAGTGCAACCTGAGGGGTTTGTTACTAAGGGAGAAGAGAATTTAGTTTGTAGACTAAAGAAAGCTTTATATGGTTTAAAATAGGCTCCTAGATCCTGGTATGCCAAAATTGATTCATTTTTCCTCGTGCATGGATATAAACGGAGAAAAAATTATCCTAATTTGTATACTGTGTTTATTGATGAGGGAGTGCAGACAATCTCATTGAAGAAATCAAGCAGAAGTTATCACAGAAATTTGAGATGAAGGACCTTGGAGAAATGCATTACTGTTTGGGTCTAGAAGTTTGGAGAGATTCAAGCCAAACTTTCTTGTCCCAGGGTAAGTATGCTAAGAGTTTGTTGACTAAATTTAAAATGGAAGAGTGCAAGGCTACATTTGTGCCTTTACAGCAGAACAATAAACTTCAGGTGAATGATGGTTCGAAATATGCAGATGCAACATTGTACAAACAGTTAGTTGGTAGTATTATCTATTTGACTACAACGAGACCAAATCTAGCTTATGCAGTGAGTGTTTTGAGTCAGTTCATGACTCAACCTCATGAGAACCATTGGCTTGCAGCGAAAGGAGTACTGAGGTATCTGTAAGGAACTTCAGACTTTGGTATTTTGTATTCTAACTCATTTGATGTTAGCTTGATAGGTTATACAGACTCTGATTGGGTGGGAAATTTAGATGATAGAAGATCAATTACAGGTTATGCCTTTAGCATTGGATCTGGGGTCATCTCTTGGTGCAGCAAGCAGCAGCATATTGTAGCCTTATCCTCAGCAGAAGAAAAATATCAAGCTATGTGTGTGGCAGCATGTGAGGCAGTTTGGTTGCACAGACTTCTCCAAGATGTAGGGGAAGAACAGACAGAAGCTACGGTTATCAATTGCGATAATAAAAGTTCCATCAAACTAGCTTACAACCTTGTGTTTCATAAAAACAATAAGCACATAGACACTCAATTTCATTTTGTTAGGGAAAATGTGCAGTCCAAAGAGATTTGTGCTGAATATTGTAATTCTTGTGATAATATGGATGATATATTTACTAAGCCTCAGGGAAGACTAAAGTTTGAGTTGTTTAGGGACATACTAGGTGTGTTTAAGAACCCTTTCTCCATTAAGGGGGAGTGTTAGAATTAATGGAGAATAGGCTCTTCTTGTTACGTAGTTGTGAGTTTACTTTTCATAGTTAGTCTGTTCCTATTCTTCAGGGATATGATTTGTTGTCCCTAACAAATTGTATCTATGTAATATTGGAGATTAATGTGAAGCCTGTGTGGTGCATTGCTTGAAGGAGATCTTGGTGATCCACACGTGTCAGATCCTCTTGTTTGGTTTCTCATTTCATGTCTTCCCTGCGCTACTCTTGACAACTGGGAGTGCTCGTTGGAGAAGGTTGTGCAGCTTAGTAACCCATTGTGAAGCATTATTATCGCTTTTAGCAATGGAAGTTCCTCTCTTTCTATTCAAATCTAGATGGTATTGACGGATCTATATCACAAGAGGTTCTATGCATGTTACCATATCTCTCAAAGAGTCTAATTATTTCCTACAACGGAGTGCAATGTGAGCATGGTGAAGAATCTAGGTGATTGCTATGTCGATGCCTTTACAGATAAAACCAATGATGAAACTAGGATCTTCCATGATATGATTTGATAAGAGTAGTGAAATACATAATAGAAACAGAGACACTGAGTATATTTTCCCCTTAGTGAAGATTCATTACGGTTACATTCAAAAGCCTGGACTCTTCCTGATGAGGTATATAGAAATGGAAAGCAATGAAGAGTATTTATAGAGTTGGTTCAATCAATTGAGATGCATATATTGCCACATCGTGGGGGTTTCTAACATGTGAATCAATCGAACCAATGATGAACATGAAAACGACATGTACCAGCTGGTTTGACGTGTATAGCTGGAGTAAGATGCCCACATTTATCTATATTTATTATGCTTGTGTCATAACATATTAAATATATAATACTAAGTTTAAACGAGCATAAGATATTAAATATCAAGTTTACCTATCATTATATTATATTAAATTGAATATAGATACATATATGTAAGTTAAAAAAAGTGTTTCTTTGAGATATTTAATTTTTTTAATGACAGATTTAGAAGGTAGTGGGTGGAGTAAGTTGTTTATATTTTAAAGTGAACAATGTCTATATAGATAAGGGCAGGTGAATAAGTTATTGGTGTAAAGGACCTATGTCATCATGAGTATTTTCCACATGCATGAACACAAAGTAAATATATGAAATGTAAACTTGAAAACAAAATCATTTAAAAGAATATAATATTATTGATTTTATAAAATAAAAATATGATACTTTTTTCAAATACAATAAGAAAAAAGAGAAAGGAAGATAATTAGTTTGAGAAGTTAAAGGGTTGGAAACACTTAACTTTTTGGTGATTCTCTAATTGATTCATTCTCTTATATATTATAGAGGAAGAGGGGTTTTTATTGAGAGTGAAGTAAAGGCTACATAAAGTTCTTTGTGGAGCATGAAAATGACTAAAAGAGCTTGTAACTTGTTTACAATTGAATAATAATGAGTTTGGCTAAAGCAAATTGAATGCCAACTTTCCCATTTGGGTTTGTTAGAGAGGATAAATGTCATTGTGATTTGGCAAGGCTTCCATGAGCTTATTGTAGAGCTTTGGAGTTTTACTTTGACACTTATAGCTTACAAGGGACAACATACAACACAATATACCTTTGAAATTCATCTCATCCTTGATTAACCCAACTAAGATAGCATATACAAGTTGTATGGACATTTTATTCTAGATGGGGAGGTCATATGGGGTCGTACACCATGTCCTCATCCTCTAGAAGGCTCCACGCAAGTCATATGAGTATAAGTGCCTAATGGTCATCTCTTTATCTCTCTTGAACTCATTAAATGGTCATTAGACATTGATTTCAAGTTAATTTGGCATCAAATGTTGACCATATTCCATGTCATATGAAGCCTCTATAAATAAGATTTAATTAGTTTACCATTCCTTTAGTGAGGAGTTAAGTGCATTTTCATGTGTGTCTTTTGATTGATATCTAAGTTTAATTGGATATGAGTTAATTGCAAGGGAGCTTTAGTTGGAGTTTGAATACATCCTACTAATAAGTGTAGGGTATGTTCATTGAAGGAATTTTAATTTTCCCATCCAAACATTGCATAGAAATACTATTTGTGAGGTTAAGCTAGTTAAACCATTCAATTTTATCATCTAGAAGTCAGACTTGAAATTCTGTATAGGGACTGCAATAATTTATAATTTGTTTTGGGAATTTGTGTCAATGAAACAAACAAGTCATAAGTCTACTACTATAAGATAAGTGGACAAGAATTATTGCTATGGCTATAGAGAAGCAAAGCTCCAATAATGACAATGGGTGATTACAAAGAAGAAGATGTTGGGGTTAGGTTATATTAGTTAGAGTATCACTATGTTGACATTGATGATAACATAGTTAATGACAACGAAGGGTATGAAGGGCCCTTAGTAGAGGATTGTAATGAAGATTCCAAGAAAGAGCTAAAGAAACTAGAGATAGAATACAATATTGAGACAACCATGGGAGAAGGTAGCTACAACAAAACATAGTTACCTTTCCATGTGGAGATAGAGGTGGGCATTAAGTCATATGCCAGGGAAGTTGTTGCCATTAAATTGAACTAGTGGCTATAGAAAATGGAGGTGCACTTCAGCATACATGAAATCATCAAGAAGCAAAAGATTTCATTTTCTTGATTTAAGCTTGAAGGTCATGGTTTGGCACGATAGGAGGGCAGTGTAGTAGGAAAAGCACAAGGAAATAAGCCACCATTGGAAAATTGGGAGGTGTTCAAAGGAATGAGAAAAGTGAAATTTTTCCCAATTAGATATGAGGAGCACAACAAAATAAATGGTATTACTTTAGGTAGAGTCCAGAGTAATTGGTGCAGGAGCTCACCATACAGTTCAAGAAGAGAGCTAATCAGTTGGTTGGCTTCATCAAAAGACGAGATACAATGATCAAGTACTTAGGAGCATTGCTACCTTTGATTTGGCATTAATTGACATTTCCAAGCCTAAGATGATTAATGAAGCCACTATTCAAGAATATTACCTTGAAGGAGACAAGTGGAAGTAGCAATTGGGCACACACAAGAAAACATAACCATAAGAATAATAAATAAAAGGGGAAAACAAGAACAAGTGAATTGAGAAAATATTGTAGCAACAACATAAGAAGTAATACCTTTGACTAAGAAATGCAACGTTTGTGATCGAAAGGAATGCATAGTGAAGTATTGTTGGCAATTACAAGTTAAAAAGTACCTTAAGTTTTTCCAAAAGAAAAAGATGAAGGCGGCATTGATAATAGTGGATGCTAAGGAAAAGGTGGACAAGATCTTAGACTTGGAAAGGAAGACTAGTTACACTAACTGGTTGCAGTGACAAGGAAGAGAAAGAGATGACCAAGCTATTCTACATCAAGATCTGCATGAAATATAAAAAGACACATTTATTTTTTTATCTCGATTCATAATCCTATTCAATGTTTACATAATTTGTTTAAAAACTTGGTTCAAAGACACATGATAATCCACGACCATACTCCTTAAGTTGGATAAAGCAAAATGTAAAATTAAGAATAAACTAACCATGGAAATTCAAGTTTTCCATGTTTTCTTCTTTACAGAATTCCTACATACATATGAAAGTATCGAGTCATTTTAATAAACTAACCAACAACTAAAACCAAAATTTGTAACTAATATCTAAAAAAAATCAATGCGAAGTATTTATAGGACGAACTCATTAAGCAGGTAAACACACACGAGACACGCGAGAGTAGAAGTCTCTATTTTACTTAGTATCATATTATATAATATAAATTTGCAAAGAAAAAAGAGTGTGTAACAAAAACGCAAAGTTAACAATAAGCTCATGGAGTGGACTTGACCTTTGTGTTTTAGCGTCGTTTAGGGTTCCTGTTGCCTCGATTACTTGACTTGTTTTCACTCCCTGTTCATTTCATTTCAGGCCCAAAACTTGCTCGTTCTATTTATCTGTAGTTGTATGTGAGTCGTTTGTTTATGGTGAGGTGAACCTTCGTTGATCGCTTGATATGGCATCTTGTGCAGTTGTTGCATTGTGTTGTTCAATTGTTGCAGTGTGTTGTTCGGTCGCAGAGGTGGGTTGTGGATGCATTAAAGGGTTTCATCTCTTGGGTGGCATCGCTTGTTTGTATGTTGTCGACTCTGGTTTGGAATTGGAGGGGCCATTGTTCAATTTCTCTTGCTCGCTCGACCCTCCTGGATACCATGGTTGGCTCGCTGAAGCAACCATCTGGAGATTTTCGTCGTCGTTCCCTAGTAGGATTCTTCATCCTCCTAGCCATACCTGCAGCTGTGTTTTTCAACACGTCTATTTACTCAATATTCACACCATTGGTCTTCTTTGTGTTAATCTCTGGCATTTTTTGCCTTCTATGGAGTATTTTTGGCTTCAATTTGTGGCTTAGTTTGAAAAAAAAATTGGTGTTTATGCAATGGCTGGGTTTTTTGGTGGCTTGTTTGAATTTTGTGAATGTATGGAGTATCTTTGGCTTCAGTGACTTAGGTTGAAAAACAAATTGGGGTTTTTGCACTTATTCGGTTTTTCGGTGGCTTGTTTTCTTTCTGTGAACGTTTGCAGTATCTGTGGCTTATGTGGCTTAATTGGTGGCTTTTGTGGCTTAGGTTGAAATAAAAATTGGGGTTTTTGCATTGGTTGGGTTTTTCGGTGACTTGTTTTCCTTCTGTGAATGTATGGAGTATCTGTGGCTTCAATTCGTGGGTTTTGTGGCTTAGGTTGAAAAAAACGTTTGGAGGCTATGCACTAGTTGGGTTTTTCATTGGCTTATTTGCCTTTTGTTAATATATGGAGTATCTGTGGCTTCAATTCTTGGCTTTTGTGGCTTAGGTTGCAAAATAAATTGGGGTTTTTTGCATTGGTTGGGTTTTTCGGTGGCTTATTTTCCTTCTGTGAATGTATGGAGTATATGTGGCTTCAATATGTGGCTTATGTGGCTTAATTTGTGGCTTTTGTAGCTTATGTTGAAAACAAATTAGGGTTTATGCACTGGTTGGGTTTTTCGGTGGCTTGGTTTCCCTCTGTGAATGTATGGAGTATATGTGGCTTCAATTGGTGGCTTTTGTGGCTTAATTTGTGGCTTCTGTGATTGAGGTTGAAAAATAAGTTTGGGGTTTATGCACCAGTTGGGTTTTTCGGTGACTTGTTTGGATTTTGCGAATGTATGGAGTATCTGTGGTTTCTGTGGCTTAAGTTGAAAAAAAAGTTTGGGGTTTATGCACTGTTGGGTTTTTTGATGGTTTGTTTTCCTTTTGTGAATGTATGGAGTATTTGTGGCTTCAATTCGTGGATTTTGTTGGCATTGATGTGGTGATGATTTGTTTGGTTGGCATTGATGTCAACCTAGTAGCATGGTGTTGGAGGAGGCTGCATCAACTATGATAAGATGATGAGTGTTGCAATGAAATGTTGGCATTGATGTCAACATGCTTTTTTATGGTATGCATATGTTATGGTTGATGGTATGCATATGCTTGTGATGTGATATATGCTTATGTTGCAGGTGATCTATTGGTATTGTTGGGTTGGATGGCTAGGTATCCATGAATATGATGCTTGAGATATGTCCTTGATGCTCTTGAGATGTGGCTTTATTTATCTTGAGTTAATTTAGATTATGTCTAGATGTGTTTGCAGAGGCTAACATGATCCCATGTAGAGTTTCTCTTCATGTTGGATGTTAAGCTTCATGCTTAATGCCACTTGAGCTAGTTTATGCTCTCATGGTTTGGTCCTTGCACTTATGTTTATTATATCATGTTTTCACTCTTCACGAGGCTGCAGAGATGTTTATGAGGTTTTTCATATCTTGGAAAAATGTTACAGATGTTGGAGAAGATGTCCCATCAGGCGGCAAATGTTCTGCACTGAATAACAAATGTTTTACTTCAGTTTTAGGCCTAATTGTTCAGTACGGTTCTTGGATAAATGTGGAAGTTTTTTATTGCATTTTTTGGGAAAATAAAGATGAATCTCAAAATTTTGAGACATGAGTTTTGTGCAGAACGGACCAAATTAGGATCCTCACAAGCAGTTTTTCAAAATTCGATCCAGATTGAGAGAAAACGAAGGTTCTCCGCCTAGACACATGCATAGAGGCTTGAGGGAGCGACTTTGGTCGTTGACATAGTGTGTCATGAGAGCGAATAAGGACTTGGACGCTTGCACAATGTTTCATGTGAGCGACTGAGCCTATATATGAGTTTTTTCTGTGTTTCTCGCACTCCTCGAATGTCTTATTTGGTTTTTATGAGATATCTTGTTCGAGAAGTTTCATTAAAGGTTTGTATTGACTTAATCAACATGTCTTGATGTGTTTTGAAAAGTGTGAATGCTTTTAATGAACCAAGTAGTGGAGTAGTGGCAAAAATTGTATAAAAGATGGAGCAGATCAATCATTTGGAGTGAGAAAAAGAGCAGAGGTTTGAGTAGAGAAAAAGGGGCGACCTCCTGGAGCATAGAGGTTGAATTTGTTGAGGTGAGCACACTCAGAGATAAACTTTTGATATCAGAACATTGTGTGATGCATGTAGAGGCTAATTCTCATTGTTTGTAGAGGAAGAGGTTGATCTACAACCAAAGACATAGTTTGCATATGTAGAGGTTATACAACACATGGATCAGATATTAAGGGAGACAAATATAGTTTGATGGGCTGACATTTGTTGTGTTCATGGATTACTTATTGTTGTAGCATGTTGTCATGATTTGCAGCAAGGTTTCAAGGCTATTTTGATGTGTAGAAATATGGTTGTGTGAGTTGGTTGTTTGATTCGATGCTTGAGTATTGGATTGTTGAGTAGATGATTTGATTGAAGGATTGTTTCACATCCTTGAATCTCATTGTATGAGTGAGGTATTTGATTTTTTTGTCTGAGATTATAAATATGAAGCTGTTGTTGTCTTGTGCATGCGTCCTAGTTTGAAATATTATGAAATGTGGCCTTAGATTGATTAGAAGATCGAATTAGAATGGTAAAGAAGGGATAGGTGTTCCTTGCCTATGGGTGTATGCAGCCATTGAAAGGAAGAATCATTCTCATATTCCAAAGGTGGTTGGGCGAGGCTTTTAGGGGATAAGAGTCTCCAGTGGATAGGAGTTCACTTAGTCGATGTTATATGAGAAACTTCCTTGTTGGGCATAGCTAACTATGATGTAAATTGATTTGCTTCATTAATAAAATTAGCAACAGAGCAACAATAGCAGCAAGGGTGGTTTTTTCCATGGAGGGGGTTTTATACTAGAAATCATTGTGTCTCTTGTGCATGAGATGTTGTGATTGTAGTGTTATGGTTTGCATATGTTGATCATGGTATTTATCTTGTTGGTTAATGCATTATATGAGCTCATCTTCTAATGATGTAATTTGTGATTGTGGATCAGTAATAGAAAAGAAATTGTAAATACACACTGTCACTACTAATTCACCCTCCCCCCCTCCCCTCAATAGTGAGCACATTTCCAACAATTGTTATCAGAGCATGGTGCCTTTTTTGCAGCCTCACTACTAGAAGGTACGCTAGTAGAAAATGACGAAATTATTGACTAGGTGACTCAAACATTTAGTCATCGTAGCTTTTCCAAGTGCAATACTACCAAAGCTGAGAAATATTAAGTGATTAACTAAAAATGACTAACATAAATGACTAATCTAGTCTCGGGTTAAAATATACGACTAGCTAATAAGTAATACAACAAAAAATGACTAATTTAGTCTAATAACATAAATATGACTACTTAACAAGTAATACAATAGTACAAATCAGTGATTTATGTTAGTCATTTTAATTATGTCACTTCAGCAATCTAAACTTACAAGTGATAGGGGATTCAAAAGTTGTTATAGATTGGTTGAAAGGTTATACTTTCTTAAATACTTATTTACTACATCAATGGACTATTAGAGTTATGGAGCTTATTAGAACCTTCAGGGTTATACCTTTGATCACATTCATAGGTAATTACATTAAAATATTGATAGATTATCCAAAATGAGAGTGTACTTATCGCTGGGTCAAATACATTATGAAGAATACCTACAAGGAGAAGTGTTGAGTAATTAGTAGAGTACACATTTCCTCAACTGGTGTACTCCAGTTAGCTGAAGATTCCCTCATCAGAAACTCATGCATGTCTATTCTGAGAAAGTTTCGGTTGAGTTAAATGTCAAGGACAATGTACTATTAGTTGCATGTGGTTTCCTATAAAGAAAATTGATGCATGTAGTCAAGGATATTCATCCTTGAGGATTGCGCAATTTTGGAGGATCAGTGTTCCACTTGGTAGGAAGTTTTCCACTTGGTAACAGGAAGATCACCCAGGAGAAACAACGCAAGGAAATAGGAGCTTGGAGGGCAGAGAGGAAGGCTTGTGAGAAGCTAAGATTGCCTGTGAGCATCTGTGAGGATGGTACTAAGAGTTGGCTAGCTGTGAGAGCTAAGGCTTTGTATAATTCCTATCTATTTCCATGTTGTATGATAATACAGATAGTGGGGTTTTTAGCTGAGGCTTTCCCCAAAGTATTTTCATGTGTATTGTGCATTGATTCTTCTTCTTCTGGTTATATTGTTCAGCTTGATCTTTAAAATTCCGCAAATTGATAGTAAAAGTAGGTTATAGTATTCTGCTTTGATTTATATTGCATTATCGGGTTAACCTATAGCCGATTTTCTACATGGTCTCAGAGGTAGATTTGTAGAGAATTTCTACAAGTAAAGGGTTAAATAATGTGATTTTTAGAGGTTTTTTCCAATATGTAGACAAATTAAGGGTATTGTTTAATATGCTACGAATGCATCATTGAATGAAGCACCGTGGGTTGTGGGGCATTATTGTAACCACTAGAATGGAAATCGACAACTATAATCAATCGTTGAATATCGAAATGGTCACATGCTTTTTTTACACATAATTTATGTACAAGAATATTGAATATTGCGTTGTCACAATGACAGCAACACAACTAAATAAATTATTATGTGACAATTTTTGTTTTACTTTAATTTTATTATATATTATATATATTATTATAATGCCCAAGGACTAAGTTGCATCTAGTAACTTTCTTATTACATGTCATTTGTGAACTCTATATTAATTAGTGAAAGCATTGTATAAAATTAAGATGAAAATTGAAGTATTTTATTTATAACCAATATTGATTTTTTTGTCAACACTAATTTTTAATTTGTTAATCTAAATATTATTTTGTTATTTTTAAATGTACATTGTAGCAACATTTACCTCAGGTTGGGTTGTAGATCCAGCGATAATAATATAAATATTTTTTAGCAATCTATGTATAGTAATGTTTTTTATTTCATTTTTTTTTAAGAAATTATATATTATAATAATTATAAAAACATTAAAAAGATCAAATAATTATAATACTATTATATATCATTTTATTTTAGAAAAATGTGCTTTTCAATAAAAAAAGATTTAACCCAAAAAAAATTATTATAAAAATAAAATATATATATATTAACAAAATGTTAATCAATTGCAAGAAGTTCTTGCAAAACAAAGACAAGCTCATTACACCAAAAGTCACTATAGATCCGAGAGCGCATCTTTTGTAGAGATGTGTCTATAATATCCTTACTGACGTGCATTGTTATCACTTTTACTTTTGTTTCTATCTTAATGTTTTCTAGATTCTCTAATAACATTAACATTGAACAACCAAACACTCTTATTTTTTGGAGTGATTTGAGATACAAATAATTTTCTGGCAGTAACTTTAATGCTTCACATCTCATAATAGTGAAGATTTTGAGTAAAGGCATTACATCCTCCTTTACCATTATTGTTGGTAACTCCTCTAATTCATCCAACTCAATCAATGAAAATGTCTCCAAAGAAGGAAATGCCCCCTTCTCACCAAACTCTGTGGGAAGCTTCTTTAATTTAGAACAACGATGAACCTGTAATTCCCTCAAACTCTTCATTTTATGCAAACTTGGAAGCTCTTCTAACTTGACACAGTCACGTAAATGAAGACGAGTCAAATTTTGAAATTCACAAAACCAACCATCTATTTGAACTATCTCGGGGCAACATAACCTGAGTCTTTTTAACTTTGACATGTTCATCATGTCACCTGGTAGACTCATCATGACGTCATCTCTCAAGAATAGTGTCTCCATTTGAAGCATACTCCCCAGTGTCCCCTCGCTGATTGTTCCTGCCCTGTTCCATAAACTTAGCATTTTCAGTTGCCTCAGAGACGCCAAATCATTTGCGGAAGCAGCTTTCTTTTTGCCATGTTTTGTCCACACTTTCTCGCTTCCCCACGTGTTCAAGCACTGCAAAGAGGTAAGGCGTGAGATACTACGAGGAAGGCATTGCAAATCGTGACATCCATAAAGGTCCAGACGCCGCAGGGATGTTAGCTTATGAATGCCAAACGGTAATTCTGTGATCTTGGAGTAAGACAGATCCAGGACTTGGAGACTTGCAAGATTTGTAAGAGCTGCAGGCAACCTTTTGATGGGCATCCCTCGTAACTGCAAGGATACTAGCTGTTTCAAACTCCCCAAACTCTTTGGCAATGACTCCATAGGGTTGCCACTCAAATCCAGAACTTTTAGAGAGCCCATATTCCCAATTGCCTTTCTTGGAATTTTTGTAAAATTGTTGAGAGCAATCAACAGTGAGAATATCTGTGGAGTTGTGAATGAGTTGGGAAGCGAACTCAATTTGTTGTCATTCAAGAAAAGCCTGGTGCATTCTGAATACTCATTTTCAACCAACTGATCTGTCAAGCCATTACCTGCGCGGCAGTACAACTTTTCTTCCTGCTCACCAATTTGTATGGCCAAACCACGGAGGATGTCGTGCATCCTACAACGGACCACGTGGCCATCGACGTTTGTGAGCAGAGGCTCGATCAAACAACGATCGGCTAAAATGTTGGCATAAATTCTTCCCATCTCATACGGGTAGTGGCCACTCTCATTCCTTTCAAGAAGACCTTCTCCTAACCACAAAGGAATCAAGTCGTTGTCCACATCAATAATTTGATCTTCCCTGAAGGCAGCTAAGTAGAGAAAGCACAATTGGAGATTGACATCAGTGTTGCCTAGTGCGTCGTAGCTCCACCTTAAGCGATCATTGAGAGCTTGAAGGTCTTGGATGTTGGCGTTTGGCAGCCTTAGGACTGCCAACTCCCACTCTTGTGGATCAGAAATCCCTGCCATTGTCCTCCCTATCACTTTGATTGCAAGGGGGAGTCCTCCACACTTGTCACACACAGCCTTTGCCCTTCTCTCGTCCATGTTTGCTGGCAGAAATCCATTATGATATGGAAAAGCGTGATGAGCAAACAACTCCCAGCTCTCTTCTTCACTCAAATCCCCCATTGTTAATGCAGACGCATCTGCAACTCCCATTTCCCTCAGTGCTCTGCGATTCCTTGAACTTACAATAATTTTGGAGTTTAAGTGTTGGGAGAGGCTGCTGAGACCCAACTCCTCTTGCAATTTCCCGCCCTCACCCCACACATCATCCAAGAAGAGGGCAAACCTCTTCTCTTGCAATCTTTCACCCAACCATCGCTTTACATCCTCTTGGTTCATAGTTTGATCATAATCTGCCTTTGTTTGCACAGCTATTTGTTTACAAAGGTCATTTCTAAGACTTGAAAAAGAAGGAGATTGTGAAACAGTGAGCCAAAGCAAGAGGTCATCACGAAAGAGATCCCTCACCTTCTCGCTGTTGAAGATTCTCTTGAAAAGTAGAGTTTTTCCAGATCCACCTTTGCCAACAACGCCAGTGCGGAAGACAGTCTTCACCTCTGCATCGATCAGGAAATTCTCCAGTGTTGCAAAGGCTTGGTCTTGTCCAACTATAACGGCTTCCTCGATGAAGAAGGTCCCCGTTGGAGCTTGAGAGGTGGATGCAGAACCACTGGTTGAAGCCTGGGCGCTTTCTCTCCGCATCTCTAGGTACATCTCTGTCTGCTGCTCTAGTTGGATTAAGGGAACCACTTTCAGATGCTCTTGGATCTCTGAAATCAAGCTACTGATATCTCTGCTCATCTGGTAACGAGCAAAAACATTGAAACTTGGTATTGTGCACTTTTGCACCAGTGGCATTGCTTGTCGGAGAAGCCCGTGCAGCTTTTTAACCCATTGTGAAACATTGTTATCGCCAGTACTGGTGGAAGTTCCTCTGTTTCTATTCAATTCCAGACGATATTGATGGATACTTGTTGCAATAGGCTCTATGCGCCTTACCAGAACTTCCAAAGCTTTCAATTCTTTCTGGCAGTTGAACGCAATGCCAGCGTGGTGAAGAATCTGGCTGATGGCTATGTCGATGCCCTTGCCAATAAATCCAGAGAGGAATCCAGGATCGGCCATGATATGATTTGCTCAGAACAGCAATATACACAACACAATCCTTTTGAAATGTTCACAATATATTTGCCCTTCGCTTCACTGGATTCCTGAAGCAATACTAACAGCACATACCAGAAAATGGTACACAGAAGCAATCAATCCTCAATCCTGTGAGGAAGCAACCAGAAAATGGTACACAATGTTCCTATCTGCTGTATTATAAACAAACTACCCTTGCAGATTATTTATACTGCTGCTTGCTATTTTCTATCAGTGTTGGAATAACTTTCTTTGGAGGTCACGATTAAAATAAATGTCACATCAAACTTTCTGTCATGTCAGCTTGTAATAATTCAATTAACTTTCTGTCATGTCATCTTGGAATAAATAGAGAAACTAAATCATTCACTTAACTTTCTGTCATGTCATCTTGGAATGTAAAGGTGAGAAGATGAGCATAACCTTTTTTTAACAAAGATAAAGAGAATGGTATTTATTGAGTTGTATAGGGATGAGTGTAAGCCTTTGTATTTATAGAGAAGTAAGAAGCATACTAGAGTTAGAGTAAAGAATAAGCATATATAGTTAAAGATATTTTGTTATTTATTTTTTTAATTTGGAAAATTAAATAAATAAATATATATTATATATATATATTTTATATTTGTATAATCAAAATTGTATTAAATTATTAAAAAAAAATTAGTAATATTTATATTTAATTTTAAAAATAATATTAATTTTACTATTATTATTAATATATCTATTTTAATATTAATTTAAAATCCATATTAATATTAAAATTGAAACTTATTAAATTTTTACTATGAATTTTTTATTATTTAGTTTAAGTATAAACTTATTTTCAAAATTATATAGATTTGTTTTAGTTATTTCATAGCTATTTATTATTTTAATAGATGTATATCATTACAATATCATTTGAAATTGCTTCTCAATTGAAAGTCTTAATAGTCTAAATTTTATAGAAAAACTCTATAAAACTTCATACTCCTTTGGTGGGAGATTTTACATTTACTATAAAAGAAGGGGAATTCACAAAATTAATGAAGGAAGGGAGAAACATTGTATGTTAAATATTTAATTGAGGAATTTCTTCAATTTGAGTTTGAAATATGTTGTTGATTTTATTTTTTTGCTCTTTAAAGTTATTTCTAAACTGTTTAATCAATAACTCCATTGTAATTGTCCAATGTATTGTAAGTTATTGGTATTGCATTTGGAGTTGAGTGTTAAAAATATAATTTATATAAAATAAATAAGTATAAATAAATATAAATAATAAATAATAAATTAATGATTATATTAAATAGTCATTAGTTAAGTGAAAAGACGTGTCTAAAAGACATGTTCGGTCATGAAAAGACACTTGCCTAGGTATATAAGTAGTATCTCATTGTAACATTCAATCATCTTTGTACATTTTTATATATATTAATAAAATATTATTTGCAAAATACATTTGTGTATTTCACATTTATAAAGTCAACAAACTACAATTTTGTTGCTTCAGTAGTATCAAAACTATATATCTCAACTATATACGTTGGTTCGATAACTATTATTTCGATCATTATAGTTTTGTTGCTTCATTGAGCCATGCCATCTTGAAGCTAAACTATTTTGGAGGAAGAAAAGAATGAAAAGTTCCTCCTCCCTACAAAGGAAGAACATGTCATCCTCGTCAAAGTGAAATTACACTCTTCAAAAATTCAATTCCCTCTGCAAGATATTGACAGTGCTGGACCCGCAAACATTCAAGGGGTCTCTCCAATATGAATTCCCAACTAGACCTCACATCATTTGGTGTAGGAGCCCCATCCAGAATATGGCCCGGTTGCTGATGCAGTGGGTTTGAATGATGTGCCTTGTCTGCAATAACACATAGGGTGGTGTACTTATGACTTTGGTGGGAACCACTGTGAAACTTTCTGGAGGGTCAAGTGCATTGCATGAAGGGTTCTAACAGAATGGAGGGAAAGAGAGTGATCTCCTTAGAATCCTGTAATAGTACGAAGCTTGAAAGGGACACACAAGCATACAGACATCACAAGCTAGTCTGCAAAATAGTTCACAAGTTAATTGTGACAGAAATAATATAACATCACACATTCAACAAGATTCATACTAATGCAAATGAAATAGTTCATAAGCGTTAGTGTAAGTTAAATAACATACATTGGAAATACTACAAGAATAGTCCTACTATATTCACAACATATGCATGAAAATGTTTCGACTCTAAGCTTTTATTAAAGTGAAAGTTCCAATCATACATAAACCATTGACAAACCACTAGCCCCAATAGTGGAACATGAAGTCTACACCTACTCCTCCAAAGAAAGATACTCACTCTCTGTTATGAAGAAGCCAAGGCTCTCAACAAATTCCCATGCTCATGATTCTAAGCCTAAGCCTAGCCAAAATCTTGGCTCCCAAAAGCCCTTTACATGAGTTATAAGGATATATTTATAACAAGAGGGGGTGACTCTTCACTTCCCCTTTGTGACTCTTGGACTTCCCTCATGACTCTTCAACTTCTTTACAAAATGACTCTTCAATTACATCATTACTCTTCACATTCCACAATTGACACTTGGAATTTCACTTACAAATTAATTGCAAAATAATATTATAGTACACTCATACCCACATAAGACAAAATTAGGGAGAGCCAACTAGACAACCTAATAAGACAAAATAGTTAAGCTTGAGTTTGGGGGAACTCCAACTCAGCAACTTCCACTGGATGTCTCTCGGTCACGCAACAATGCTAAGCTTGGTACTACACGATGATATCCCCAAATTGTGCGATGGTGTCTGGGTACATTGTTTTGGAACCAGCCTGTGTTTCCTTCTGGAGCATGAACAACATTGTATTGACTTGGAAAGGACCACCAATATACCTATGCATGTTATGTCTATTCACCTCTAGATCTTCCTTGGTGGCGATATGTATAATCTACTCCAAGTATTCTTCTATCTTCTGTTGGACCTGGTTCCTGCCTTTGGCTTCAATGAGTGAGCCAACTGATGAGATCTTGTGCGGTCTCACCAAAAAATCCATGTCGTTGTATAGTTGTGCATAAGAGGCCTGCATGTTAGCAATAAATGAGGCGAGTTGTTTGTTTTTATGGATAAGCATCTGAAATCTTGCTTTCTCTAGCTCTGCTTGCTGCTTTGTTTTCTTTCCCAAATCAAGTGGTGCCCCTTTGTATCGCATTGACCATTCATGCACAACAGCTATGACTGTTTGTACATACTTATGAGTCTTAACAAAATCTTTACACTTCTACTGCAAGCCATGCAAGTAGAAAATTTTCTATGCATGGTAACAAGCTCCTCATAAATATTTTGCATGATCTCTCCCAAATTCAATACTTCGTCAAGTATCGCTACCTTCAGTTCTTCCAGATAAACTTGTGTGGTAACTTTGGTCTTGATTTCTGCGCAGAGTTGTTCAACTTATTGCCTAGCAGCCTGCAAGTTCTTTGCCATTTGTTTATTCTTAGTTGTCAAATACTTAGTGTTTGACTTTGCTGCTCCAACGAAGGCCAAGTTGGTTGCAACAATGGCATTGGGATTCCTCCTGGTGTCCACCACAATCACCCTTTCCCTAAGAAATGCAGGAGGTGCGAGGTCGTTCGGAAAATGTTTTCTTCGTGCTTATACAATCTTCTTTTGAAGTTCATCATATGATAGATTATACGTTTCTATAACCGAATGATCCGGTGGATAAGTTTAATGCTCAAAATTCAAAGTGCTCGGATTGACTCGAAACTTGAAAAACTGGATAGATCTCAGTGATCTAAATCCAATGCAATTCGTTTCACTCAAAATTGATATCGTATGTTCCCAATATCGTGTGCTCATCGAATTTCTAATCAAATAAACTTTAAAAAGTTGAGTTGCAGTTACCCCCAGTCAATAGTTTGTACACTGACTGGGAAATGATCATACAAGGTGATTGGACCTCCTATCTATGAAAATTTGGAAGACCCAAATTTCTAATGCAACAATTGATTACGTTTCTTCTATTTTTTGAATTATTGAACAAATTGTTTACTACATCCTACATCAAATACCAAAACTAATACACTACAACCTTCACCAATTAAATTAAATGTGGAAATAAGAAACTAAGCAAGAAATAAATACAACACATGACACCATTGTTTTTGGACAAATGCCCCTAGAAAAACACAATGCGGGAAAATTGGTGTAGTAGCTGAGGTTTTGTATTATTAAGTAGTAGTTTTTAGAATATAATCATTGGATGCCTTGCTAGCTATCCAATACAGATAATCTGATTGGAAAAATATTAGTGAAAAACACTGTACACTATCACTAGTGATCCGACACTAATCCGGGCCCTGGATGGCTGGTTCCACGCTGGCTCTCCAGAGCTACTGCGTCAGCCTATGCATTTCTGCGTTAACCTCTCTAGGGATCTGTATCACCTCTTCCCAGATCTCCTGATGTTTGGAGCTTCATTCCGCTGGCTCTCCAGACTCACAACCCTACTTTTGGCTCTAGAACTCAACTTCCCAATTGAATTTTGGACTCTCTCTGAAGCTTTGTGATGCCTCTGCATGGCCTTACGCTACCCAACGTGGCCTCTACACTTCCTATTTTGGATCTCTCTCTACCTCCTCTGCAATGTATTCCCGGATCAGGAAACTCTCCAACTAGAACTATCCCTTCCCCTCTCTGCAATAAATCACTTCGATCTTCTCTTTAGAAACTACTGCGATGCCCTCTTTGAGAAATTTGATCTCTTAATCTCTCTTCGATGTGTTTTCCAAATTCTCATCAAAGTCCTTCTTATAATCCTCAAGTTGAGTAATCAACGACCCAGATTAGGTTCTAATCAATGGCTCAAATCATTTGGACTCGATCTACGTCTTCTTCTAGAAGTTTCACTCTCAGTTTGATTAATACCCCTTAATTATTTTAATTTCCTAAGTTTATACTTAGGCACCCATTAAAAATAATTAATTATTTTAATAAAATTGTCTCTGGGTAGAATTTCCAAAAACGATTTATAAGTATTGTGGAATACATGTGTCTTAGCCTCCCTGCAAAATTTGAGGCTAGGAGCACATCTGATGATACCAAAAATCAACACTCCCTCTTAGCGAGGAATGTGCTCTAGTAATGCAACATGTTGGAGCTTCACCCTTCTCTGTAATATCTCCTTTTGCGTGTTGATGTCTAACATCACTTCCCACCAATTACTGTGCAAATGCTGCATTTGTACTGCTACTAACCCTGCCACTTCCAACATTGCATCTGTATTGTGACCCTTGTAAATGATGCATTTGTGTTGTTGTTGACCCTGCCACTGCCAACGCTGCATCTACACTACAACCTTCTCCAACTGTTGTTGATACTGCATCAGCAATGGAAAAGCACCCAAAATTACTGAACAGGTGTTCAGTATGATGCATTTGTTGCTGGAGTTCTTACTACTACTAGTCTCTGTGTTGTTACTGAAGCCACTATGATGGTGATGACTCTGCTTTGTGGCAATTGCACTGCTGCCAACTCTAGCTCTGCGCTGCTCAGATTTTGGCACTCATTGTAGGTTTTAACCCCGTACAGAAATTACCTGCATACGAATTCTAAATCACAGGAAAAATAAAAATGCGAGAGCATAACACATAAAACACATATACACAGAGATTTCCCACTGGATCTCAAAACCGAGACTACCAGCTTGATTTTTCATTATATTCCTTTCAATGTTACAATACATATTTATACATGCCGAAGCATCCAATACCATGGACCGAAAACCATCGCGTCCAAAACCATGGACTGAAAACCATAGGTAGGTTCACCCAACCTAATATAGGGTCCAAAAAAAAAAAATTCAGTTAGTCGTGGAAAGAATATAACACAACCCAACAAGATGTACTTCACATTTTTTAAGCCACCTTGGATCAATGATCAAGGCAAAGAAGCTCAAACTACCTTCTATGACCATTTCAGTAGAAGTTCTGCAAGAAGTCAAGGAGGAAGACAATTCTTCTCAGGAAGACTAGCCCATCCAGAGAAGGGAAGTGGTCAGAAGGTTTAGTTCAAAGGCACTATGCAAAGGCAAGTGTAAGGATGCTGAAAGAAGAGGGTAAGTCACTCTCATTTACTGTTCAGATCAATATATCAGTATCTTGGAGACCAAAAGTTCTTTAGTGGGAAGGTGTGATCCAAAAATGGATCCTGGATAAACCTCTAAGTCTAAAAGACTTCATGCAAGAGGTAAAAGGTGCAAAATGGCACAAATCCTTTGTAAATCAGAGGAAAATCAAAATTGCAAGCTTCTCTCAGAAATAGTCTCATTGCAGGAATCCCTCTATTTTGAATCCAATGCAACTTAAATGGGTGAAAATGGACTTCAGATGGGAAAGCTATCATAAAATGAAGCTACCCTTTTTCAAAGGAAAAGGAGGCAAAAATCCCTTGAATGACAGGTCCAAAAACCCTCTAAGTCTTCAAAATCTCCCAAAAGGTCAGAACCACTGAAAAAGGAGGACCTCTTAATAATTCGGATTACACTATTGGGCCTTAAAAACTTGAAGAAAACCATGAAAACAAGGCTATTGGAGGCTTGAATAGTGATTGCACAGGGGCCGTTGGATCTAGTCAATTAATGGTCCAGATCTGATCGGCAATCACAATCGGTGGCAGCAATCAGAGGCAGTCAGAGGGATAAAGTGCGATGGGCCGATGCGATACCGCGATTGCCGATATCGCCGAATCGCAATCAGTGAACACAATGCAGAGGGGATTACACACACAGATATATGTGTGTGTGTGTGTGTGTGTGTGTGTGTGTGTGTGTGTGTGTGTGTATGCATGATGCGTTGGTGCAATCGCCGAAATCGGCGGATCACAATCAGAGCATTACAGAGGATCGACCGATATGTTATAAGTTATATATGTGATCCGATGGATCAGACCCGATAACATTACAAGCCATATTGTATGGATCTTGAGATATGTCAAACACACCTTTTTAATGTATTTTTCCAGTTTTGTTTGTTAAACGAAATGCGAAGGAGAAAGGTCAATTGCGACTTATGATAGCGACCTACAGGCAGACCCAAAAGGAAAATAAAGCACAGTTATGGGAATTTCAAGTCCAGAATTGTGTTTTATGTGGACTTTCTCGTGTTTTCATAGCGTTCTCTGTGTAAATAGAGAAGGACTGTTACTAAGGATTCCAAGCATCGATTGCCCTCATCTGTTGTAGAAGCAGGTGGCCGCCTCCCATGAGTGCGTTATGAAATGATTATTAAACACCAAAGAAGTGATTCGAGCAGACTATGGTAGGAAGACAGAAATCCCCAGAGGGAAATGAATCAACAACACCATTTTGGCTTAAAAGCCATGAATGTCAATGACAGAGGGTTGCTGAGTTATTATTGGTGGATGAGTTGGTTGCTGAAGGTGTTGTTGGGGTTTCTATTGCTAAAAGCCAAGCCAAAGTAGGAAGTTAAGGTAAAAAGAGCTAGTGTAGAAGCCAAGGAGGTAGCGCAGAAGTAGAAAAGTAGCTGAGGGAGCCTTTGGGGTCACTTGAAGTTTAAGTGAAAAGCTAGAGAGCATGAAGGTTGCAGAAGGCAGACGAAAGCCAGAGCAAAGAGCCAAAGAGCCAGAGTCAGAGCCAAGAGCCAGAACCAGAGCCAAAGAACCAAGGTCAGATCCAAGAGCCAAAACCAAGAGCCAAAGATCCAGTGCCAAGATCCAAGAGCCAGAGCTTCAAGAGCTAGAGGGGATTAAATGGTGTCTGAACTCACTATTTTTGTGTAGAACAATAAGATTTGGGCCAAGGGCTTGTAAAAAAGACTAATGCCATAATCCCAGAGAGCCTAGTTGAATTAACTAGAGCTCACGGAGATGTAGCCCAAGAGTTGTGGGTGAACTCCTAATTAATTTGTTGTCTTATGTGTTTGTTTTTACTGCTACATATTCACTGTTATATGCATTTATATATCAGTTTAAAGCACATTCACATATCAGCACAAAAAACAGACTCTAAAAGATGTAATTAGTTTTAAACAATTATCATCATACACTATATTATCAAGAATCTCTGAATTCCGCATTAGTTAAGCATTAAAGACTTGGGAAAATTCAAGCTTTGGAAGTGGGAGAGGTTCTTGTAAGCTAGACAAGAAGCCTAAGAGCCCCATTTTCAGATCAACATCTGAGCACAACACCAAGCCTAGCACTAGTGCATGATCAAGAAGCATCAAGTGGGTGTTGTGGACTTGGTCTTTCACAAAACCTTGGAGTCATAGTGTGTTTTCTTGTTAGGCTATCTCTAGCCTATTTTGTCTCACATGGGTACATTTGGAAAACATATATTATTGTAAACATGTTATAAGTAAAATTCCGAGTGTCACTAGTGGAATGCGAATAGTCACTATGTAATGTGAAGAGTTATGAGGTTAGTCCAAGATTCTCAAAGGGGAATGTCAAGGGTCACTCCACCCTTTGTTATAAATAGAACATCATAACCCATATAACAATTTTTTGGAAGCCAAGTTTTTGGTTAGCCATTTCTTAGAGAAGACTTCTAAAATATTGTGACGAGCCTTGGTTACTCCACAATGCAAATTGAGTACATATCTTTGGAGGAGTAGTTGGTGTTGACTGTAATGTTCCACTACTCGGGCTAGTGGATTTCAATGGTGTATGTATGGATGGATATTTCACTTAATAATATATAACAGAGATAACACAGTTTCATGCATATGTTGTTATTGTAGTTGGAATATTATGGTTTCTTTAGAAATTTATGTTATTTAACTTACGCATTTCAGTATGAACTATTTTGTGTGCAATTATATGAATCTTGTTGCAAACATGTTGTTGGTTTAACTCATCACTTTGGATTGTGGACTATTCCTATTTCCAGCTTGTGATGTCATTCAACTCATGTATTCCTTTCAGCTTGCATATTATTATAGGATTCTAAGGGACACACTTCCTTTTCCCCTCCGCATGATAGAATACCCATGTGTCTCACTTGAATCACTGTAAGGTCACACATTCTTCTGATAAATATTTCACACTTACCTCTACACGCTATCACAATCAAGGCATTTTTTTACTACCCACTGTTGGGACTCGTTCTAGAAATAGTTTGAGGTCTAGTTGGGAATTCTTATTAGGGAGATCCCCTGACATGTTGGTGGGTCTATCACCTTCAACAGTGCTATACCAAGGCTCAACACTTTTTGGCGACATTGCCTTGGAGGTGTCTAAGTAGTTGTTGTTTCTACTTAAGAATTTTTTTGTATTAGTATTATTGCTTTGAAAAAGTGAAAAATTCAAAAAACAAAATTCATAGCTCATAGGAGTAGGGATAACCAAGGAATATTCTTACCAAAAAACCCCACACCCTTAAGCAACCAACCTTCACTCTTCTTCTGGGGTTGTTAACTTCCCTCTTTGACTATAGGGGAATTAGAAGACCCTTTAGGTGATCCAATTGAGACTTTTGAAGAGCCTATTGGAGAAGAAGAACCCACCTCACCTACTCAAACTATGGTTGAAAACCAAAAAATGATATTTTCCCTATCAGAGAAACCAATGCAAAGGCTATAATATAAAATATAAGCCATGATTTCCATCCACATTTCCATGGCCTAACCTCTGAATATCTCGACACCTCATGTTTGAGTTTGTTGTTGTCTGTAGGACCTATGACTATGCCTCTTATGAGAAGAAGTTGAAGTTGTTTCATTCTACTCTCAAAGATGCAGTGTTGACTTGGTTTATGAGTCTACCTAGAGGGAACATCACTACCTGAGCCCAAATGAAACAAAACTTCAATTATAAATACTGGGATTATTGTAGGTCCAAAGAAAAAAGGAGGAAATATTTATGATGACCCTTGGACCTGATAAATATTTGGAGGACTGTGAGGAAAGGTTTCAACTCAATTATAGGAGGGAGAACTTTACCCTTGATACTAAGTCACTCAAGCTAGTTCTTCTCTAGTGGATTAGGGAATAGGTAATGGAAACCCTCAACATGTTATATGGACGAGATATAAACCAATTTACTTATGATGACATCAAAACTATATTCAAGAATTACTCTAGCACTATTAGGAAGAAGGGTAGGTCTAACCAAAGCTTGGTCAAGTCCTTTCGCTCCACAACATCCATCAAGCATGAAATAGGGAATATGTTGGAGGATTTCAAGAGTGAAATGTTGCATACCTTTTCGCTACAAATGGATACTATGCAAATCAAAAGGAAATAAAATGAAGAAGAAAGGGCACTAGCTATTTTATGCCTTAGATGGACTAAAATACATCTTAGGAATGAATTCCCATTGAATGTCATAGAAGTATTCCTAGTATGTGAATATAATCATGCAACAAACAAATGTCCCTTTCTTCTAGGCCTAAAGACTATATAGCAGGAAGGAGTAGAGAGTGAGTCAAAAAAATTATGCTTCATCAACCAAAGGAGACTCCCAGGACCTCGTCCATATCAACAAGGCATGCAAGGTGCACATTATTGTCACTAAAATTCAAATTAGAATGCACCTTTCTAGCCTTGGTACCCTTCCACTCATCCCTCATGATCCACACCTCCTCCTTGGCCTTATTCTCCTCCATATCCTCCTTAGCCTATCAACCATCCTTTTGAGCCATATCCACCTCAATATTCCCAATGGGGCAACCCATCACAAGGTTGGATGCCTTAAACAAACCAACCTCCTACTTTACTACCTCCACCCAAACCTCAACCACAAGTAACTCATGATACCCCACCTAAGAAACCTCAAATGCCTACTCAACCCAATCTGAACCCGAACAATAAGCAGGAATAATAGGTCTCCAATGGAGAGACATCCTATCCTTCTTATGCTATGGAAATCCAAGATATCAACCTTGGGTCTGGGAGGGTGGTCTGAGATAATCACCCACCTTCTCCACTTGGAGATCTTGAATAAGAGAAGTGAGAGAGTGCCCCTAAACTCAATACACCCACATATCCTGAATGGTTGGTTTTCCCTACTAGCACACTCGAGAAGAGGTTGAACGTATGGAATAATTAAATAATTTGTGTGTCAAGATAGCCCTTCTCTAGGCCATTAAATATGTTCCCATATAAAATAATATTGTTAAGGAAAAATGTTTCAAAATGGCTAGGAGAAGAAGAAGAACCCCCACCATCAATGTTGTTGGAAAACTATCTAAGCTAATGCTTGGGAGGGTGATCTCCCCAAAATACCTAGATCTTGATAGCCCGATAGTAGATGTACACATCGATGGTATTATGGTCCTTGGTACCCTGAATTATCTTAGGGATACAATCCATGTGATGACGAGGGAAACCATGTTGAGGCTCAATATCCAAGGGGCTTTGAGAAAGACTAGCGTAGTGCTACATCTTGCAGATAGATCCATAGTAGCTCCTGAGGGAATTATTGAGGATGTCATGGTCTCCATTGACTCCTAGGAGTACCCTACTGATTTCCTAGTCCTCCAGCCCAAAACAAAGTTTAATTTTTATTCTCTCATATTAGGAAGTGATGATGGACTGTTCACTGGCAATATATAATATGCGCACACAAAAAAATTCTCCTTGAACCGGGTTGTCATAAAACTAATAGACAGTGCGTGCATCAATTAAAATGATAAACCCAGCCCTAAAACTTAATTCCTGTGCGCGAGCCAGCAACTACAAATAAAACAAAACTGATCCACGAACAACCCAATGGTTTATACGCCTAGGTCTTAAATTTATAAAGAACTCACAGGACTGTTATTCGACTCAAATCAATTTATTAAAATTTCGACTGTCCATACAAGCAAGGCACAGCTATTGTATGCAATTTAGCTGTTAATATGCCACGCCTAGCCATTACCTCCAAGTGCCTGAGGAATACACATTCCCAACTTGTTAATAGCGCAGTCTTTCTCCTGTTATTTGTTGAAGATGGGGATACGCAGCGCCAAAGGGTACGTGACTTTGAATGCTATTGGAATGATTTAGGTTGCTGTTGACTATGGACGAATGAGTGCATCTTTATCATTGTTGAAGAGCAATTGGAGGGATGCAAACAATTCCACACAACGACTATAACTATGACCGATCTTGAGTGTAACAATCATAAAAAAAATGAAACAATGATCACAAATGAATCACCATTAACAATTCTTCGATAAAACAAAATCTTGGCAAAATCTTCGCGCTTCCTGTCTGATGAGATGGGCTAGTAAACAATCAATTTCAAAAATCCTCTCTAAATCGTAGAGTGGCGGATTTATTAAAATAAATTCAGTAATTTTCCCAACACGAATTATTACATAAACTCAGTTGTCGTTCAATGAGAGAGAGAGTTCATCATAAAAGTCCTGGTCTCGCCTCCTCTCCCTAGCATGGTGGCCAGTTCCTCTTTTTATTCATGATGAATTACTTTATTTAGTACAAAAGCAGTAAATTAAGGCTTTTACAATTTGTCTATCTTGTGAAAGATAGCAAGTTTTATTCATCCTTCTTATCCTACTTTTAAAAGAAAAGATAGCATGTTATTTTTTTTTTCCTATTTTAACTAGGAAAAACATAGAGACTGTAGGCTTTTTCTTTCGGAGTCGCATGCTCCTGCATCAGACTCCCAAGGTTGAAAATGATCATGATCTCCTGATCATGCGTTTTAGTCTTTGTTCTTGTCTTCCAGGATCCCACACTTTGTTATGCAACCGTCCAAATGCTTTATTCCTTTGTTGCCACTGCATTTCTGTTGTCCTTTCCTCCATTTTCTTCTTTCTGCCTATCATGTTCAAGTTCTGATTGAACTTGCTTGCTGCTATTTCTATTTTCCTCCATTTGGATTGCTGCATCATCAGCTGCCATATTTCTTCAATTTCTATGTCCAGCTTACTGTTGTTGTTCCTAATTTCTGTTAATTCAGCTGCTACCATAGATGATGCTTCCGCTGCCGCCATAGATGTTTCTACCTCCCAAACTTCCTGTCCCTCTGCAACATACTTTGGCTCATCACCTGTAAACACAATCAAATTGTTAGCATTAAAATCACAAGACCCGCTGGTCTTATTTGTCGATTCGGTCACGAACTTTTCTTTCTGCAGCTCCAAGTCTTTTTCAGGACTCAAAAAATTTTCACTGGCTTTCTCCTCAGCTCTCTCTGGCAATATTTCAGCATGCTGATTTGTATTCATCATGAGACTGTCAACTAGTCTTGCCTTCTTACCATCTTCTGCTTCAGGACTGTCCTTCATGAAAACTTCCCTGCCTTGTTTCCTCAGCAAATTAACCTATGCATGAGTTCTCTGTCTCTCCAGTTCTCTTCTCTGAAGATCTAGTTTCCTGTACAATTCAATAACTTCATCAGGAGTAGATTTTGGAAACTTCACATAACCATTTATACCTTCAACGACTCTTGACCAATCTTCAGCTGGTCCTTCTTTCTCTGCATCAACATCCTGATTAGACTCCTTCTTCATGACAATATCAGCCAATTGTCTTTTACCTGCAAACATACACAAACTGTCAGTTTTAAAACCATGTGACCCTTTGGTCTTACTTGAAGTTTCAGTCTTCAAGCCTTCATCTTCACTATCTCCTAGAAATTCTCCTTGTTCCATTTCAACTTCCTCTTGACTCATCTTCTTGCCATTTATCTTGGCATCCTCTTTCTTATATCCTCTACTGTGTCTTTTTCTTGAACCTCTGCTATGACTATTTGTAGTCAGCTCCTTTGCAACAAGCCTCTGCAACAGCTAGTCCTCCTGGATGGAATCTTACCTCACTAAGCTCTCCTCACTTAGTCTTTTGGTAAGCACGGGTCCTCCCTCTGGAACCTCTTCCTGAGCAACACTTTTGCTCCTTCTAGGCTTCTGTAATCTCCCACTCTCTCCTGAGAACACTTCAGTTGTTCTCTCTATCCAATTCCTTATTGGATTCTTCAGGTTCATTGCAACTTCTCTGCAACCATAAAATTCAATGCATAAATTTCAAATCAGGAAATCATCTCACCTTTAAGATATTGCATGATCTTGTCCTCCCTTTGTTTCTGCAATCTGTTCACTTGTGTATGCTGCATATCAGATTTAAAATCTGGTCTTCATCATTCACCACACATTCAAAAATTCATTTCAGTTCAACAAACCTTCTTGCATTCATTCATCCACTGCATGCAAAAAATCTAACTTAAAAAAAAATTTGAATCATCAAACAGAGTTATTCCAGCTCTAATACCAACTTCCGCTGCTCTGGAATCCTTCTCTCGACAGGAAACTTTCCCTACTCTGATACCACCTGATGATGGACTGTTCACTGGCAATATATAATATGCGCACACACAAAAATTCTCCTTGAACCGGGTTGTCATAAAACTAATAGACAGTGCGTGCATCAATTAAAATGATAAACCCAGCCTTGAAACTTAATTCCTGTGCGCGAGCCAGCAACTATAAATAAAACAAAACTGATCCACGAACAGCCCAATGGTTTATACGCCCAGGTCTTAAATTTATAAAGAACTCATAGGACTGTTATTCGACTCAAATCAATTTATTAAAATTTCGACTGTCCATACAAGCAAGGCACAGCTATTGTATGCAATTTAGCTGTTAATATGCCACGCCTAGACATTACCTCCAACCGCCTGAGGAATACACATTCCCAACTTGTTAATAGCGCAGTCTTTCTCCTCTTATTTGTTGAAGATGGGGATACGCAGCGCCAAAGGGTACGTGACTTCGAATGCTATTGGAATGATTTAGGTTGCTGTTGACTATGGACGAATGAGTGCATCTTTATCGTTGTTGAAGAGCAATTGGAGGGATGCAAACAATTCCACACAACGACTATAACTATGACCGATCTTGAGTGTAATAATCATAAAAAGAATGAAACAATGATCACAAATGAATCACCATTAACAATTCTTCGATAAAACAAAATCTTGGCAAAATATTCGCGCTTCCTGTCTGATGAGATGGGCCAGCAAACAATCAATTTCAAAAATCCTCTCTAAATCATAGAATGGCGGATTTATTAAAATAAATTCAGTAATTTTCCCAACACGAATTATTACATAAACTCAGTTGTCGTTCAATGAGAGAGAGAGTTCATCATAAAAGTCCTGGTCTCGCCTCCTCTCCCCAGCATGGCGGCCAGTTCCTATTTTTATTCATGATGAATTACTTTATTTAGTACAAAAGAAGTAAATTAAGGCTTTTACAATTTGTCTATCTTGTGAAAGATAGCAAGTTTTATTCATCCTTCTTATCCTACTTTTAAAAGAAAAGATAGCATGTTATTTTTTTTTTTTCCTATTTTAACTAGAAAAAACATAGAGACTGTAGGCTTTTTCTTTCGGAGTCGCATGCTCCTGCATCAGGAAGACCTTGGTTGGCCACTGTTAATGCCTGCATTAGTTGTAGGGTTGGGAACATGACTATCAAGAATGGACATTTATCAAAACAACTTGTGTTTTATCCTCCTGGTCAACGTTCTATTGAACATGATTTACCCATATCATTAGAGGATGATGAAGAGGATGAATTGTATCACACAACCCCTACCTAGTCTTCACACTAGATACTATCATAGGAGGAGGAAAACTTGGTGAAGATGACCTTATTAACCATATCTTACAAAACTAGCCTCCCACTACCATACCAATTGAGGAATTGCTGAAAGAATTCTAGAGTAGTCCCTGGACTGACTTTTTCTCTAGTGGCACTATCCTAGAACATGTCAAAAGTGTAGAGTTTGGCGCATCCAAAACTCTAAAGATCAACCCCTATCTCTAGGCCAAACAAAAAGAACAATTGTACAATCTACTGAGGCAACACTTGGATGCTTTTGCTTGGGATTATAAGGAAATGAAAGGTGTACATCCTTCAGTTTTCACTCATCATATTTACATCGAAAAGGGATACAAGCCTATGTGCCAACCCCAGAGAAAGATAAACCCAACCCTTAAGGACATTGTGAAAGAAGAATTACAAAAGCTACTTGATGTAGGGTTCATATAACCCATTTTAGATAGTGAGTGGGTGTCACCTCTTGTTTTAGTTCCCAAGAAGAATGGGAAGTGGAGAATATGTATTGATTACAGAGAGCCTAACAAGGCTACAAAAAAGGACCATTTTCCTTTGCCCTTCATTGACTAAGTCCTATATGACCTTGCAAGAAATAATTTTTTCTCCTTCCTGGATGGATTTAGTGGATACAACTAAATCCAGATCAACACTGGAGAATAAGACAAGACCACATTTTCATGTCCTTGGGGTACCTTTTCCTATAGATTTCTTCCATTCAGTTTTTGAAATGCCCTTGATACTTTTCGGAGGGAAATTTCGAGTATTTTTAATGAACTGGTTGATGATTCAATTGAGATATATATGGGTGATTTCACTCCTTATGGATGCGAATTCCATGAAGCTCTTTCTAACTCGTGAAAATTCTTCAAGAAATGTATTGAAATGAATCTTTCATTGAGCCCTGAGAAATGTGATTTTTTTATGAATGCAGAGAATGTCCTTGGCCATTACATATCCAAGGAAGGAATATAGGTTTACCCAAACAAGATTTCCATCATTAGAAGGGTCCCTATCACTCAAAAGAAAAGATATGTTAGGAGTTTCATTGGATTCGTTGGGTATTATAGAATGTTCATTAAATATTTTAGCAAACTGGCTTCACCCTTATTTGGATTGTTGGCTAATGATTCAAATTTTTGTTGGACAAATAACTATCAAGAAGCCTTTGAAAAATTAAAAGAAAAGCTCACCACTGCACCGATCCTTAAGGATCCCAACTGGGCTTTACCTTTCCATCTACACATAGATTCCTAAGACATAGCTGTAGGGGCTGCCTTAGGACAAGTTGAAGACAAATTTCCTTATGCTATCTATTTCATCTATAAGAACCTTTACAAAGCCAAGTTAAATTATATTGTCACTAAAAAGGAATTCTTGGTTATGGTACATTATTTGAACAATTTTAGGAATTATATCACTGGTTATCAAAGTTTGGTTCGCACTGTTCATACAACCATTAAGAACATAATGAATAACCCTCATTTCAATTCTATGATAATTAGATGGTTTTTACTATTGCAGAAATTTGATTTGACTATTGTTGATAATCTAGGGAAAGAGAATGTGGTTACAGGTTTCTTATCAAGATTAACCATGTTTTTAGAAAAGGAAGAAATGATAGATGATCGATTTCCAGATGAACATGTATTTTCCATCTCAGTACTTTGTCCTTGTTTTGCTGACATAGCCAACTATTTGGTTGCTGTAGGTTCCCTCCTAACCTATCCTTTAGGGAGAAAATCAAGATTCTCAAGAAGAGTGCACCATTCACATGGATTGGTAGAAATATTTTCAGATTGGGGCCAAATCATATCATGAGATGTATGAGGGAAGAATAGGTCTTTGACATCCTCTCAACATGCCATGATTTACCTTGTGGGGGCCACTTTGCTACTAAGAGGACAACTTTCAAAGTTTTATAATGAGGTTATTATTGGGCCACTTTACATCAGGATGTAAGTAGGTATACCACCAGGTGTGATCAGTGTTAAATAATGGGTAAGACAACACCCAAGGATCAAATGCCCTTACAACCTCAAGTGACTCTAGAGGCATTTGAAAAGTGGGTCATGGATTTCATTGGACCTATTGATCCCCGATCAGGATAGAAAAGGTATATCATTGTGTGCACTGTTTACCTGACCAAATGGGATAAAAAATAGAAGTAAAGGAAACAACTGAGAAGAAGGTGGTTGAATTTTTGAGGGAGAACATCTTCTATAAATTTTATTTTCCAAGGGAGTTAGTTGTTGATCAAGGAGCATAATTTACATAAAATTTTATTGAATATATTATGAAGTAGCATCACAACGAGCACAAGGCATATATTTCCTATCACCCTCAATAAAATGGGAAGGTATAATTCATAAATAGAGCATTGGAGAAAATTATTACAAGTTTTTTAGTAGTAGCAGAAACAATTGGATATACAAACTTGCGGAAGCCACTTGGGCCTACAACACCACTTGGAACACCACCACTATATTGACTCCATTTGAGTTGGTCTATGGGAAGAAGGCCCTATTGTCTATTGAATTGGAGTACAACATCTTCAGGATGGAAGTTGAGTTAGACATGGATCTCACTACAACACAATAAGAAAGGCTCCTCCAACTCAATGGTCTAGATGAATCCAAAATGCAAGCTTTCCTAGACAATTAGGTAATCTAGCTACAAAGGAAGATTTGGCATGATAAGCACATTAAGGAAAGAAATTTTCAAGAAGGAGATTGGGACCTAATGTATGATTCCAGATTCAAGGATTGCAAGGGAGAGTTAATGACAAGATGGTTGGGTCCCTATCTGGTAGAGAAGTGTCACAAGAATGGGTCTTTCAAAATCAGAACAATTGATGAGAAAGGGATTCCCTTACTAGTTAATGGTCATAGGTTGAAGTTGTACATGAAGCCTTTGTCCAAGGAAGAATTTTTCATTTCATTCAACAATAGTTAAATGTGATTTGGAGGCTCATATCCCTCAGTCGAAAAAAACTCTAAAATTAAAAAAATAATAATAAGAGGGCTTATATGAAAACCTCCATGAGGCATCTAAGGCCAACTCCTGAGTTGAAAACCTCTCTAAGGCACCCAAAGAGGAAAAAAAAAAGGAAAAGGAAAGAAAAAATATCCCTAGGTGAAAACCTCCTCTAAGTGCCTAGGGAAGTCATGTAGGTTGAAAACCTTTGCAAATGAATCCTGCTTGTTTAAAAAAAAAACAAAAAACCAAAGAGAAAGAGAAATATAAAGGAGGAGTTTTTAGACCACTTCTACTAACATTTTATTTTTGCGACACTCCAAATAGTGACAGAATGATGGTTATAGAGTAGAACATACAAGTGTATTCCTCCATTCTTCCACCTATACATTTAATTTCAACTCTTTTTACTCACATCCCCACCTCTCCCCATAATCCAATAAATGGCCTGATGGGCCCTGACCCAGGTTCAACATTAAGCATCCAAGCAAATCCATACACTACTAGTCCTTTCGGCATCAACCTGCATAGTGCAGGTTGAAGTCTCACCTGAAGTAGTATGGGGGGATGCAGGAGCCAAGTTTCTGCATGTTGAGATGGTCGTTATGTTGATCTTATACCCTAACCCATGTCTTCGCACAAATAAATAAGACCTTAGGGCTTATCGGTGTTCCTTCTTATCTGACCTTCAAAACCTTCGTGAAGGTATAAAACTGACCTTCGCACAGCCCTAACCAACAATCCAAGCACTTACGTGCCTTTGTAACTACGTATGGTTACAAGTTCCTAAATTACCTTAAGTGTTCACCAATTTTACCATTCAATTAAGGTTACCTTCGCATAGACATATATTCTTACAGTGTTCAAATAACAGATAGAAACAGATACATTCAAGCATCAAATTAACATTATAATGTAAACCTGAAACTTAACATAACATACTCAGATGCAATAATTAGAGACAAAATACACAGCAACTTCAGAATACTTCTCTTGATTGATGATTCAAGGTCCCAGTACAGACTCTATCCACCCTGCGCAAACAAGTGCAGGGGTTCGCACACTTAGTTGTGGACTTCTACCCTAGGCCTCTGCGCACTCAGCTGCAGAGCCTCTACCTATGCTAAGACTCTTGCTCTTAGCTCTCCTATGACCCAAAGCACTTAGAACTCTACTTCTTTCTACTACTCTCCTTAGAACTTACTTACTTAGCTTCTTTTTATACAATCCCATGGTCCACGGACCATGGGTGGATCTTTACAGCTGACATGATTCTTTACAAAATAAGGGCAGACAACCCTTAATGACTCTTGACATCTTCACACTTCATGATCACAAAATGTGGAGACTTTACATTATTTATACAAAATTTGGGATTTCTGCCCCAAAACATAAGCTTTTAGCCCCAAAACTGACTCTTAGGGGAACCCGCTCCCAATAGGCCCCCAACACAAACATGGTGCCTCACCCTCGAGTCACTCTTCTAGTGCAAAGATCTTGTCGTGAAGACCTCCCAGCTCGACTTGGACAACTGCTACCTCGGCGGTGCACTGCGCAACCACTTGCTTCATCTCCTTGACCAAATGCTCAGACACTGGCCCTACGGTATCAACTTGGAGCTTCTACTAAGTCTCCTGCAGACTAGTAGCTTACCTTCAATGGAGGTTGTGATCAAGTAGGCCTCATCCAACTAAGGCTTCAAGCGGGCCTTTAGCACTACTTCCTTGTGCTAAGCTGTATTGACCTATTCTTTCAATGCCTTGGCCTCTTGCAGCTTCACGAGTCTCTGCGTGATGGCGACAGTATGCGTCGTTTCTTTAACCTCGTCGCAGCACTAAAGTAGTTCTCGTGCTTCCATCTCCAGCCTTTGCACATTGGGGTCTTCTTGCAGGCTGGTGAGTACCTTGAGTGACTGCTCAAAAAGCGTCGTGGAGTCTGTCACTGCACTCACTACTGTTGCTATCACATCTGTCATGACAGTCGTGAGCTGCACCCTGACTTCCAGCAGAGTTGAAGTCTGGGCCTTCAACTACAATTATGCAATTTTGAGGTTCAGCTCTAGCTAAACCTTTTCCAATTCTGTGCATGTGTCGTGCACTTTTGCAGTGATTTTTTGAACCTGCACATCTACTAGCTCAGTCTTGGGAATGTCCAGCTCTGGGATAGATTCGCACGCCTCATCCACAACCTTGATTATGCATTGATTCCTATCTGTCAGGTCTATCACAAGGTTAACAACGAAGTCTCTCTACATAGCCATTTGAGCATTGTTAACCATTTTCTCACTGATCACCTACAATGCATGATGTTCGCGGGCGTGAAGTTCCACAATCACACCATCCTGCAGAAGGTGAAGTGCCTCACTAGGAAGCACTACCAAGTTCAATCCCTGCTCCATCTAGCAACATTATGGCTTGGGGATCCCTTGTGCGTAGCATCCCTACGGCTTCTGAGGTGCCAAGGGTCAAACTGGTAGATACCACGTTGGTCTGAATCTACGATTCATGGATCTGCAGCTCACGCAAACTCGTTTGAATAGCCCTCAATGCCTGCTATTGTTGCTACTTCAACTATTGCAGTAGTTCCACAGTGGCATCTTGCACTACATCCCCTATATCATTCAAATCCCCCTCTGTTAGGGTGATCGGATCTAGAGTTGTCTTGCTAGCCTTGGACTTCTTCCGTGACCCTACCTTTTTTGGTCCTCTAGTGTGCTTGATACAGAATGGAGTAGTCTCTGAGTTTGTTGCTCCCTACTCCATATATTCATCCTATTCTCCCTCTGTCTCTGGTGAGGGCGATTTCTAACCTCTATCAGAGCCACTCTCCTCTTCTCCTGCATGTCCACACATCCCCTGCGTGGCAGTTCACTCTGCCTTAGCCTTGTTGTTGGCTTCCTTTCTCCTTTTCGTGGCCAACTGTTCCATCTTCAGCTTGACCTCTTCCTTCTTGTGCTATGTGGAAAACGTGTTTGATCCCGTAGCCAAGTCCAAGGTAGTCTGCCACTCTGTTGACCAACGGTCAAGGACCACGTTGATCACATCATCTGTTGCCATGTAGGGCAAGTCGTGCCACTTCTGCTTAGGGTCCTTTTGTGCCTGTATTGAGATGTGGTAGAAGTCAGCCTTGAATTCCACGTACTCTTGCAATCTATCAAAATTAGTTTGGCGACAACCACATCTTGCAGTTGATGGCAATATGCACATTCATCTCCATCAAGATCCAAAAGGTCTTGCTTTCCTTTCTCCACTAAGGATCCTTAGTCACCCACATCGAAGCATACTTTGCTGCCTCTAGTAGGTTCAGTGGAACCGGGGGAAACTAATTATCTTCAGGTAGCTCCAAGGCTAACAGCACCATGGATAACAAGAGCCATGCATAGTGGAATGACTTACTCAGATCCTGTGCCTCACGACAGTTTGCAAGGAACACATTGCAAAGGTAGCATGCCCAATTAAATTGAACTCCATCCATGCATTGGGCTACCAAATCTATGATTGGTTCCGACACTTCATCTATGTGACACTTCTGCATGACCTTCCCTACCAAAATTTGTGTTGCCACTTTAACTATTGGGTCAGAGATACTCATAATGGAATAGTTTCACGACTTCTTTACTATCTCAAACTTTTCCTTCATGGCCTTCACGAGGGCATGCTTGCCAACCTTTCCACCAAACATCATGGTTGGATTTTCTCTTGTGTATGACAACAACATGATCCTATGGATCAGCATATCAGTGACGGGTATCAACTCCTCCAGCCAAAAACACCCATCATGTACCAAGCACAGTAGCCACTTGATTACCACCATCGTGATGGGTGTGTGGTTATAATGCGACACCCATAGCAGGTTGAGAAGTCCTGTCTTATCCACTCCTCTCAGCCACTTCCATGTTTCCAACATGGTCATTCTAGTGGTTTTGTGGAAAACGTGGTGCATGAGTTGGTCCGCTGCTAAATGAGGGAACTGATCTGTGTCCACTAAATCCTAGTCTTCTAATTTCAAAAGGGGGACATGCCCCAAGCGCGGTCCTTCAAACACAATTTGGTCTAGAAAGAGGGGTGTGTGCAGGGTGACCTTACACTCATAAATGTCTTTGGGCACCTTGGTCTTGCCCCTACGTGTAGGAATGTACTCAGGCAACTTAGTAATGGGGTCAGACCCCTCAATTTCAACATCCTCCATTTCCACCCCAACATCCTCATCATCCATTAGGATATCCTCAATCTCTTTTTCTTTCGGCTCTAGGTTAATTGTCTTGCCCTTTTCCTATGCGATGGGCTTATCCTTCTATGGGTATTTTCTAGGAGATGTGTGCATTAGTTGCGGTGTCGCAACCTTCTTTCCCTTCTTGTTCTTAGGACCCTCCTTGGTCAAGGTATGCCTTGATCTAGACGACAGTGGAGACTTTGGTACTTGAGCTGGTACCTCTGTAGGCACAACCTCCAAGGCAGGTCCTTCTGATGCCATAGAGACCTCCAGAACGACTCCCTTAGCTATCATTACTTTAGCATCCATGACTGCTACTCCTAGAATACTTTCATGGATGATTTTGTAGTTAGTTTCCAAAAATCGATCGAACACTGGGCAATCAAGTAACTCTTCAAAAAATTTGCGGTTCATGCACAACACACAGCACAACTCACAATTTCTCAATATGCCATATGTAATTTATAGGCCATTTTGAGTTCAAATTCGACTGATCCCCCCAAAATTGATTCATTAATGCTAGATTGGCAACATATTTTCAAAGATATGGTCCATAAATTCCGACTTAAATGCCACCCCCTGCTCCCTTTGCCATTTTTTCATCGTCAAATCATGAACAGTGACTTTAACAGTCACTTTCCAGCTATCCTACATGGTTTTTCCCTTGGTAGCATAGCTCCCTGTGTAGTTCAGTGGGTTTTGTGACATATCTTTATTCCACGCAGTTCCCCGATCATGCAACTCTTTGACCTGAGTAGTGTAGTTTATAGTCCCCCGCTTCCTTTTAGCTACTTGGAGGGGTAAGACTATGCTTCCCTCATATAGTCACCTAGAAGGATCATTGGTTTATGGCTTCAATCCACTTCCATTCACCTTCCCTAGGAAGGGTTCTCCATTCAATTTAACCAGCTAAACTACTTCACCATCAGTAATCTCCTTGATGACATATGTCCCTAGCCAGTGCATCCTAAATTTCCTTAGAAATTTATCAAATTTACTGTCATATAACAAGACCAGATCATTTACCTTGAAGGTGTGCAGTTTCATGTGTTGATCATGTCATGCCTTTTCGTGCTCCTTTTGAACTTGTTGATGAAATCCAACTAGAAATTGGTCCTCCTCAAGCTCTGCTAGTTGCATAAGCCTCTCTTCCAAGGCTCCGTGTTCCGCCATTCTTGTGAGTGCCGCTATGTGCAGACTAGTTACAATGTATTCCATTGGCATCACAGCTTCTATGCCATACATGAGTTTAAAAGGCGTTTGCCCAGTCAACTTCTTTCAAGTCGTTTTGTAGGCCCATAGCACCACGAGTATGTGCACATCCCAGTCATTTCTATGAGAATTGCACACCTTCTTCATTGCACTCTCTAGTATCTTATGGAATGCTTCCACCATCCCATTGGCCTGTGGATGATAAGGCATACTTTTCTGATGATACACCTGAAATTATTCTGTCAACGCGTTGATTGTTTCGTTAAGAAAGTGCATACCGTGATCGCTAATCAGATATTTGGATAGCCAAATCTTCTCAACACATATTAAAAAATAAACTTTGCTTCTATCGCACATGTAGATTCCTTCCCAGGCTACGCCTCATCCAACTTGGTCAAGTACAACTCACAATTTCTCAATATGCCATATGTAATTTATAGGCCATTTTGAGTTCAAATCCGACTGATCCCCCCAAAATTGATTCATTAATGCTAGATTGGCAACATATTTTCAAAGATATGGTCCATAAATTCCGACTTAAATGCCACCCCCTGCTCCCTTTGCCATTTTTTCATCGTCAAATCATGAACAGTGACTTTAACAGTCACTTTCCAGCTATCCTACATGGTTTTTCCCTTGGTAGCATAGCTCCCTGTGTAGTTCAGTGGGTTTTGTGACATATCTTTATTCCACGCAGTTCCCCGATCATGCAACTCTTTGACCTGAGTAGTGTAGTTTATAGTCCCCCGCTTCCTTTTAGCTACTTGGAGGGGTAAGACTATGCTTCCCTCATATAGTCACCTAGAAGGATCATTGGTTTATGGCTTCAATCCACTTCCATTCACCTTCCCTAGGAAGGGTTCTCCATTCAATTTAACCAGCTAAACTACTTCACCATCAGTAATCTCCTTGATGACATATGTCCCTAGCCAGTGCATCCTAAATTTCCTTAGAAATTTATCAAATTTACTGTCATATAACAAGACCAGATCATTTACCTTGAAGGTGTGCAGTTTCATGTGTTGATCATGTCATGCCTTTTCGTGCTCCTTTTGAACTTGTTGATGAAATCCAACTAGAAATTGGTCCTCCTCAAGCTCTGCTAGTTGCATAAGCCTCTCTTCCAAGGCTCCGTGTTCCGCCATTCTTGTGAGTGCCGCTATGTGCAGACTAGTTACAATGTATTCCATTGGCATCACAACGTCTATGCCATACATGAGTTTAAAAGGCGTTTGCCCAGTCAACTTCTTTCAAGTCGTTTTGTAGGCCCATAGCACCACGAGTATGTGCACATCCCAGTCATTTCTATGAGAATTGCACACCTTCTTCATTGCACTCTCCAGTATCTTATGGAATGCTTCCACCATCCCATTGGCCTGTGGATGATAAGGCATACTTTTCTGATGATACACCTGAAATTATTCTGTCAACGCGTTGATTGTTTCGTTAAGAAAGTGCATACCATGATCGCTAATTAGATATTTGGATAGCCAAATCTTCTCAACACATATTAAAAAATAAACTTTGCTTCTATCGCACATGTAGATTCCTTCCCAGGCTACGCCTCATCCCACTTGGTCAAGTACTCAGTTGTAGTGATGATGTACCACGCACCTATCTTCTTTCCTTGAGGCTGAATCAAACCCACAAATTCAATCGCCCATTTTTTGAATGGTTGTAATGTCACCTGTAGCATCATAAGAAGTTCATCCCTCCATGTCAGCTTTCCAGTACTTTGACATGCATCACATGCCCTACAATATGCTTTCAAATCCTTATGCAAGGTTGCCCACCACAACCTAGCATGTAGAACCTTCTGCGTTGTTGCTTTCCCTCCATACTGTCCTCCTGTACCTCCTCCATGAGCCTCAGGGAGGATGCTGCTTCATTCAAAGTCAGGTACATAACATCGCAATATTTCATCTAACCCAATTTTGTACAAGTGCCTTGTAATGATAGAAAAGTCGGTTGCACGCACTACTAGTTCCTTCTTCTATTGACTTCTATAACCTTTTGGAGCCAATCTTGTCATCAGGAACTGGATGATATCTTCAAGGTGACTATCCACAACATGTACCGAAAAGAGTTGCAAGTCAGGCAGCCCTTCCTCCAAATTAATGTTAGCGCTTGGAATTCACCTAGGCTGAGATAGACAAACTCTCAAGGCTACATCAAACCATTTCACCTCGTAGCTAGCCCTACGAGGTATGAGAAGGCTCTCTCGGGTCAGATTCGGTAGATCTTTCAATATGATGAGCTGACCCAATTAAGAATAAAGATTTTAGGCTAGTAAAATGATAAGGAGGGTTGATTTAAAGATTTTTGGTTTGTTGGTGGCAATTGGAGGGAGTGCAATTCAGGGTGCGGGGATTGAGCACAGTTTTTGCAGGGGGATCTTTGGGGCAAGGTAGGAGTGAGCGCTGATGCTTAATCTGAGATGGATGATCAAGGATGATAGAGAAGGAGCTAAAGAGGGCAAACAACCATTTGAATCCTCTCTAGATAGCAGAAAACATAAATTTTGGACAAACTAAAAAGCTGAGCATGTCAAAGCATGTATTCAAACTTTACCACTTCATCTGTCCAAATAGAAGCAAAAGAGAGATGTAGAATACATAAACAAACTTACAAGAACATGTAGAGAAACACCATCAACACTACAATCCACAAGAATCCACAAGGATGTCTGCAAAACCCTGGCCTTCTTCCTCTTTAAATTGCAAAGATAGATGTACAATATACAATGAAAACTTTCTCCCTCAAGAGTCCAACCTTCCAACTCTCAAAATGACTAAGAAAACACATAATATAGGCAAGCTAACCTCTTCCCTTGCCTCTAGGGGTCGAGCTCATCCTTCTAGGAGCAGTTTGAACTAATTCCAAACTAAGCACTAGATATTAGGCAGCTCAACAACTTGCCTCTATTACTTAGCTAACTGATTCATGCATTAATTATTCACTTTTTACATCAAGGAAGCTTCTAGAAGTTCAAGGAGAGTAAAAGTATTTAAGTGCCATGAAAATTACACAAAAATTCATCATTTACATGCCTCAAAAGTGAACCAAGGTGAAAACAGTGTTTTGCTGGTCGAACTGGTCAAAACAAGCAAATTTCCCTGAGTGGTCGCGCCCCTCACTTTGACTGGTCGCGCGCATTGACAGCTCTGTTTGAGGGCCTTCCCGGTGTCCAAATCAGGTACAAGATAGCTCATTGGAAAGGTCTGTGAGTCTACTTTCCAACCCCACTGGAATTTCTGAATTTGGAGTTGATTTGACCCCTCAAAAGTCATTTCTCCCAAGGCAGCTTTCTGCAACTCAAAAAAGGGGCAGAAAGTCAAAATTTGCATGTATTTTGAGCTTTTGGGAGCCCAAATCTTCATAAAATCTGAAACCCATCCATAGGCAAGTGTATTTTTGCATGAAAATTCCAAAAATGTAGAGTTTTCCCTGTTCTGAGTTGTCCCCATGACTGGTCGTGCGCGGGGTGAGATCACTCAAATGGCCAAAACCTGTAAAATTCTCAAAAATGCCAAAAATGCCTCAAAACTTTCAAAATTTCTTGGGTTTGCTGCTAGGAGGAGGCTAATGAGTATCATGATGAGTGAGAGAAGCCTCGACCAAGATATGGAGCGGGTTGGTCTTCTTTCTAGTTTTTGTGCCTTGACCAACTGTACTGGAAACATAAGATTGCCATAGGATAAGCTTGTAAATCTGTCAAAGAGGTGGGCTACTCTCTCTTATGATGACCACCTTTGCCCCCCCTACGAGGCCTCCGCTGTACCTCAACCTCTGTAGAAGAAGACTGGTCATCACTTTGCTCACAGGTTTGGGTGTCTGACATGGTTTAGGAGCAAAGTGGACAAAGTGAACTGCTGTCTCTGCCTGCAAAAATGCTGAACTCTATGCTGTTTCAAGGGGGAAAAAGACACAAGGGAAATGTTAGGGGAGGGATCTGTCAACAAGGAACGGGAACGCATGATATGACAGGGAATTTTTTAAGGGAAAATTCACAAATTGTCATGCATATAGAATCTCATTTTCATCATTGGGAAATCATTTGCAAAGAACATCTTGTAAGGGAAAAAGCATGTATGATAATGACCATGGAAGGAGCATACATGTGTGAATAGGGACATAGGAAACCATACACAATTTACTTATTGGATTTTCATGTGCATCATAAGGCAAACTTTTGGTCATGTACATTTTTGACATAGGGGGAAGGGTTTTATTAAGCAAAGGATGTCAAATGGATACAAGGGGAAAACAGTATGTACATGTGTTTTTACAATATACACAGCAACATGTTTTGTAATTTTATTGTCACATTACTCTTTTCTTCATTGCACATATATCTTTTTCTTTGGGATTTGTTTTTTATATGTGTAGGGTGTTGGTGTAGGGAATTAGGGTTTGCATATGCTTGGGGGAGGGATAGGGTTTACATTTTAGGCCATGGGGAAAATTTACATTTCTTTGCAAATAATAAGGGCAGAGACATAAGCATGAATTTGTGAAGAAAAGGGGGAACAAGGGAGGGAATCAAATGGGACCAAAAAAAAAAAAAAACCTTGAAACAAACATAAAACCCTAACATTCTGCCCACGTTGACAAACAGTTACAAATATCTTTTTTCCTTGCATCCTTGGAGGCATAATCGCAAGCATGTAGACCCATAACCATCATCAACCAATCAAACAACATGTATAGAGCCTACCTCAACCCAATTTGCAAATTTGAAGAAGATTTGAGTGAGTTTGAGGTGATTTTGGCTTTTACAGCTCAATTGGTCGCGCACAGCCCAACTGGTCGCGCCAGTTCAAAATTAACACTCCGGAGGAGCTGCTGACTGGTCGCGCATTGCCCAACTGGTCGCGCACATTCACAGCCTTGTTTGAGGGCCTTCCTGGTGTCGGTATCGGGCGCAGGATGGCTCGTTGGAAAGGTCTTTGAGTCTAATTTCCAACCCAAGTGGAATTTTTCAATTTGGAGTTGGTTTGACCTGTCAAAAATCAAATCTCCCAAGACTGGTCAAAAAGTGCCAAATGAGGCTGCCTGAAAGAAGAGTGCTGTTGCAGTCCACTTTTGAATGCCTTCCTCAACCCCAAATTGAGCTCATGATAGCTCATTGGAAATCTCTTTGTGTCTAGTTATTATTTTACCCATCAAGCAAATCATTTGGCCAACCAAGCTAGGAGAAAACTTGATTTTCCCAAGGTAACTTGTAGAGGTGTCTTTGATTCTCCTGAGGCAACCGTATTCTTGACATTTTTCTCAAATCATGACACCTGTGCAAAAAGTGAATGAGGGTTTTCTTCCTTGGCATGTTTTGGACAAAAGCCTCTCTCAGTTTCCCAAAATTCATCTTTGATTGCTCTAAAGCATCATTTGAGTGAAACTTGCCCCGATGTGTGAAACAAGGAATTTTGTCGAAATGGAGCGAAATGAAGGGGATAGGGGGCTTCTAAATTCTTGGGGAAATTTTTGGGAGTAGGGAGGGGTGTTAGGAAGCAGGGGAAAGTGGAATCTCAGAGATTGAGTGAGGGGAAATGGTCCAAAAGGGCAAAACACAGGCCCAACCTAGAAAATTGCCAAGTTGTAGCTAGAAACTAGGGTTTGTGGAAAAATGAGGAATTTGGGGAATCTCAGTGATGGGAAGCATTTGGTAAGGTAATTTAAGGATAGGGGAAGGTGTATGAACATCAGGAAACAAGTTTTGCCGATGATTTGACCGTCCAAGAGAAATTGCCTTCAAAACCCTAGGAGAGGGAAATGACCTTACCTAGGCGCAACTGAAGCATGAACAAGGTGTAAAATGACTCATTAG
>APFE031386701.1:57468-68264 GCA_000404065.3 Pinus taeda
ATTCGTCTTCATCTTTTTCAACGCACTTTGATTGGCCTTGCAGCCAAGTGGTACATTGAGTTGCCACGAGGCTCTTTTACAATTTTAGTCAGTTAGCCACTTCCTTCCTTACTCATTTTCAGCTGCCAGTCCGATATGACAATGGAACAAAATTATTAACTTCATTAAAACAATCGATGTCCACATATATTGTAGACCATATTCATGAATGGCGACGTCGACGTCGTTTAGTGAAATTTTTCATCCCGGACCAAATTTTGGCAGAATGGTTTGTAAAATCATTATTACCTAAAATAACTGAACATGTAGCCAAGGCAGGAGTATTTACCGAAGAGCAAGTAATTGCTCAAGCTCAACACCTTGACTTAGTTTATACACAGTCAGGTACTTTACATGAGAAAATCCCCGACCTTCCAAAGCAAAATCAAATCTCTGCACCTCCCTCAGGGTCTCATGCTGCTGACTGTATGATTGGTACTGTTAACACCAAAAGTAAGAAGAAATCCTCCCAGAATTCCTCTCCTATTATAACTTTACCAGATTCCCTGAAGGGAGAGTCTTCAACTGAAATTTCTGCCGATGTCCATGTCGTAGAATCATCTACGGCCAAATCAAAATCTGGCGGTAGGAAGAAGAATAAGCAAAACTCGAAGGAGAAATCAGATAAACCTGAATCTACTGACAAGAAACGTAAACCTCACTATCCTTGTCTCATCTGTGATGAGGAGCATTTTACAAGAGATTGTCCACATCGTGCTGAGGCTGCAAAAATCATCAAAGGTTCTCAAATGCCTGCTGTTTTGAAGGATCCTTTTCCGAGTCAAGACAGTAAGATGATAGGTTCTTCCTCAAATGCCTCGGAGGAACCCATAATGATGATGTACCATGTAAGGATTGCGACACAATCACAAGATTATAGAAGTAAGAGTCCTATTGGTGGTAAGGAAGCGGAATCTTCTAATTCCAATCCATCAACCTCAGCTCCGTCTGGTTCCGATCCGCTACAGATCGAGAAACCTAATCCAGACTTAGTAATCAAACCGCCTGCTAAATGTATACTTTGAAAGTCAGCTTTCAATCCACATGCGAGAGCTGCTCAGAACTATAACATCTTTGAAGTTTTCGCTGTTTCCCCTTTAGCAATGTCGACTTTGGAGGTGCTACAATCTTGTCAAGCACAACGTAAATTACTATTGTCGGCTATAGGAGCTGTTGATCTTCAGGACTCAAACCTCATAGTCTTCGATTTAGCAAATAGTACACCTCGTTTACCTCATCAAATGGATTTCCAGATTCCAGTGTTAGTCAAAAACAGACCTTGCTTTAGGACTGTGATTGATGAGGGAGCTTCAACGTGTATTATGTTGATACAGTGTTGGAAAGCTCTTGGTTCTCCTACACTTAATTAGTCCCCGACGATTCTGAAGGCCTTTGAAGGCCGAGGGTTTCATCCTTATGGCATTTTGTAGGACTTACCTATAGGGGTTGAAGGAAAAACTGTTAATCTAGATGTGGAGGTGGTTGATGCCCCTTTGGATTACAACCTTCTTTTAGGTCGTAGCTGGTCTTACGCCATGACTGCTATTGTTTCATCGGTCTTTCGGCTTATTAAGTTTCCACATAATGGAAAGATCGTTACAATAGATCAGTTAACTTACTTTTCGTTCGACCCATCCTCTGCTGAGAGTATTCAACATGTTGGTAAAACCCCTATCCCTTATAAGGATGTTGGGGTAGGATTAGTTAAAGATTCTTGTTTACTCAGAACTTTTTCATTTCCTCCTCCCAACGTACCATCTCCTTTCGCGACTGTTCATATGATTTCGTCAGAATCCATTGTTCTTGACGATCCTTGGATCGTTCCATTCGATTCCGAGGTGGACTCTTTCGGTGATGCCATGCCTTTGAGTCCCTTTGAAGTTGCTTATCAGGCTGTACAATAATTTTCCGACTCAAGTTCAACCAATCTTGATCTAGTGAATGTGATCCATGGAGAATCACTTTCAATCTCAACCTCAGATTCAACAACTTTTTCTGAAATTGTTCACACTGATGAGCAAATTTGGGAACTTTTGTCTGTTGATGAGTTACCATGGGAATATCTTCATCATCGATCTTCGTTTTTACCTAAGATTGATCATTTTCAGAATGATTTTTCATCTATTTTTACTGCTGAATATGTCAAAGAACCGCAGAATCCGTTGAAACATCCTAATTCTGAACAAAATTTAGCAAATATTTCTCGAACGGTTCCTAGCGACATTTCAGTCAAACCTGGGATTGTTGAAAACATTCACATAGGTGCTTCTTGTACGGACACTGAAGTCAAAACATATAAATCCCTATTTCAAGAACTTCATGACGTGTTTCCCTGGTCCTATGAGGAAATGCCAGGAATTGATCCTTTAATTGTTGTTCATGAGATCAAAACTTACCCGGATGCTAAACCCGTCCGGCAACGTTTACGTCAGATACACCCACAAAAAGCCGCTGCCATCAGAATAGAAGTTGAGAAATTACTTAAAGCGGGTTCATTTATCCAATTCCTTTAACGGATTGGGTATCGAATATTGTTCCGGTTACTAAAAAACAAGGGACAATAAGAATATGTATTGACTATAGGGATATTAATCGTGCTTGTCCCAAGGACAATTATCCAACACCCTATATCGATCAAATTATCGATGATTATGCCGACAGTGAAATTTTCTCCTTTATGGATGGCTTTTCCGGTTACAATCAAATTAACATTCTACCTACCGATCAACCAAAAACGACATTCATTTGTCCATGGGGGACCTTTGCTTATTGCAAGTTACCTTTTGGATTGAAGAATGCTGGCACAACTTTTCAAAGGGCTATGTCTTATGCGTTTCATGACATCCAGCACATTGTGCAGCCTTATCTCGATGATTTACCTGCTCATTCTTTACGTCGAGCCGACTATCTCACTCATTTACAAGCAATTTTTATGAGATGTAGGCATTATCAGATTAGGCTGAATCCCCTCAAATTTGTTTTCTATATAGAAACAGGTTGTTTACTGGGATTTGTTGTTTCGAAAGCCGGCATTTGCGTCGATCCTTTGAAGGTCGAAGCCATTGTCAAATTACCACCTCCTTCGACTCTTCGCCTACTCCAAGGTTTGCAAGGGCAAGCAAACTTTCTACGTCATTTCATTCCTAACTACGCCGAGATTACAAAAGGTTTCACCAAATTGTTGAAATAGAACACTCCATTCTTTTGGGATGAGATAGCTGACAAATCTTTCGATGATCTTAAACACGCGTTGACCCATGCGCCGTTATTGCATCCTCCCAACTACAACCAGGATTACTTCTTGTACCTCGCCGCTTCCCGTTACACCATTGGGTTGGTTTTACTTCAACATGATGAATTCGAGAGTGAACATGTGATCTATTATCTTAGTCGGACTCTAACTCCGACTGAGTTAAAATATTCACATGTGGAGAAACTGGCCTTGGTAGCAGTACAAGCTGTTCAAATTTTTTGTCATTACAAATTTTTACGCAAAACCACGATCATTTCTCACTGTAACCCTATGCAATACATTTTAACTAAATAATTGCTAGGGGGAAAGTATTCCAAATGGATTGTCATCCTGCAGGAATTTGACTTGGAATTTGACACAAGCTAAGTCAAAATTTTTATTTATTTATTTATTTTTCTTTTTAAATAAAAATAAAATAAAAATAAATTAGTAAATTTATTAATAAATAAAATAAATTAATCTAATAATTTATCATTTAATTAAATTAACAAAATTATAAAAATAAAAATAAAAAAATTAAATATTACAATTTTATTTTAATTAAAAAAAAAAGTTAATAATTTTATTTTTTATTTATTTATTTTAAAATAAATTAATTAATAAAATTAAAATAGAATAATAAATAAAATAACAATTAATAATTATATTAATAAAATAAATCAAATAAAATTAATAAAATAAAATTTCCCAGCCGACTATATGCTGATCCTAAAATTCTTTTCCTCATTAGTATTTATTACTCTATGGCAGCTCATCTTCTATCATCATTCATAAGTCCTGATGATGGATCCCACTTGGGATTTGAAACGTTGGCACAAAAACGATCATACTGTGGGTTCTCCAGTAACAAATTCGAAAAATACAAACCACAGATCTCTTAAATCCCTAAGTCAAAGAAGTCTTTGGTTTTTGCAGAATTGATGTGTGACTTCCCTCGTGCTGATACCGAACATGTCGCGGAAGAACCCATTGCAGATGAATCCTTGTTCCTTATCAGCACTATTGATCCATGGTATGGAGATATCATTGTCTATCTCCAGACCCAATCTTTTCGGCCTGACATCTCACGATCTCAGCGCCAGAAAATATGCTTCCAATCCCAACCTTATACTATTATTGGAGATACTCTTTATCGTCGTGGGGTGGATTTTGTTTTACGACGTTGTCTAACTCATGATGAGACTGAAAAGGTTCTTAATGACTGTCACTTTGGAGCGTGTGGTGGTCATATGTTTGGGTATGCCATAGCCCAAAAGATCTTGCGCGTTGGCTATTTCTGGCCGTCCTTATTCAAAGATTGTATCACTGCAGTCCAGAAATGCCATAATTGCCAAATTTTTAATCGTAAGATGCACGCTCCACCTGCTCCTCTCCACCCTATAATTACCGTCGGTCCATTCACAAAATGGGGTCTCGATTTTATTACATGTAACCCTCACTCGGCCAGGGGGCATGCGTATATCATCCTTGCGGTAGATTATTTTACCAAGTGGGCCGAGGCGATGCTTACATTTTTGGTAGACGACAAAACTGCTGCGATTTTCGTTTTCAATCATATAATTGCTAGGTTTGGTGTTCCTCAAGTGATTATCACTGACCATGGGAGTCATTTTTGAAACATCATGATGACTAAACTAACAGATCAGCTTGCCCTGCATCACGATAGTTCCACACCATATTACCCACAGGCAAATGGTCTGGTTGAAGCAATCAACAAAGTTTTCTAGTCACCATGATCCGACGAATCATTGGGATTCATAGGTCGAATTGGCATAACATGTTATTTTCAGCACTTTGGGCATACCGAACCTCAGTCAAAACATCAACAGGTTTTACGCCCTTTCAACTGGTTTACGGTTTAGAGGCAGTACTACCTATTGAATGCGAAATCCCGTCATTACAAATTGCCGTACAATTATTATTAGCCACTTCCAAAGAGGAAAACCGTTTATTATACTTAGCTCAATTAGATGAGAATTGACGTGATGCTGCATTAGCTATCGAAACTCATGCCAAAAGAATTAAAGCTCAGTATGATCGGAATGTTACACCCCACAATTTTTCGGAAGGAGACCTAGTCTTACTTTACGATCAAGCAAACGATAAGCTAGGGGCTGGCAAATTTGTACCCATGTGGCATGGTCCGTATATTGTTAAGCGAAAGCTAGCAAAAGGGGCTTATGAATTAGAAGATTTTGACGGTGTCTCTTTCGGTAAACCTAGGAATGGGCTTTATCTAAAGCGTTATTATGCTTAAAAGATTAGTGTGGAGATTTTTAGACTATTTTCTTTCTAAGTTTGGTGTGTTTTTAGATTATGAATGCGTGCTTTACTTTAGAGAGTATTTTTCATCATTATTCCTACTTATCTTGATTTTACTCTTGATATTGCAGATGTCGACGCCTCTCCAAACATACATCGGTTTTGCTGATGGTGCTTGTCATAGTAAACGGAACATCTCTTCCGCAACTTGGGTTATCTATTCGCCCTCTAATGAGTTAGTATCTATGCATGGGGTAAGCCTCGGTCAAACAACGAACAACATTGCAGAATACAGTGCAGTGGTTGAGTTATTATCTGAATCCATTTCATTTGGAATTCAGAGTTTGATTGTTAGGTTAGATTCGAAACTCGTTGCGTTACAACTTAATAGATATTATGCCATCAGAAATCTAGTGTTATTGCAATTATTTTTGAGAGTCCGTCTCTTGGAACGAGAATTTGATTACATCGAATATCAACACATTCCAAGATATTTAAATACATTAGCAGATGCAGTTGCTTCTCGAATGTTAAATAGACATTTGCATTAAATCAAACAGTAAATTTAAAAACATCCCATAACATGTTTTGCAAGATAACCAATAATAGTAATATAGCATAACATAGAAGTGTGTCAAAATATACATCGTCTTCGATCATAGGTTGAAAAACACCTTACGATCAACAAAAATGATAACACAAAAAAGTCCAAAAATGAGTCTACAAGGCAATCATCCTATCACTGGTGATGATCACGATAAGACACCACTGCTCGGGCCACCCTACAAAGGAACCTCCTAAAAGGTCCTGGGACCTTAATCACATAGCGCTGTAACCTAAGAGGAATGTCATCTATGCTGGTCTCCAGAATATTTGCTGTCAAGCGCTCTAGATGACTCTCCAATTCGGCCAAGGTCTCTGCTGATTGGTCCTGTGGGGCTAGTGTTGCGGTAGCTGGTTGTCTTCGATCATAAGGCTGGAGAGCGGTTGGTCGCTATGGACCCACATCTGCATTTAAAAGCTTTTTACTATTAGTTTTGGGACGATTTAAAACAAAAAATATATAATTTAAAAAATGTTGAAAACAATTTTACCTCTATCATCCCATTGCTCTCCTCATGGAAGAGCCATGTCGAGATCACCACGATAATCCATCCCCGCGTACGGAAAATCCTGAATCACAAAGAGTTGGTTCTCTAACCAACGAAAATACTTGGGTGAGAATCGAACAACCTCGGTGCCCTCCTCAGGATGGCAGGCCATGACTGCAACCCAACGCATAACCCTAGGATCTCGGGGAAGTCCAACCTCAACGGTAAGTTGCTGTGGAACCAACATAGGTACCCTCTCTAAGGAAAAGCACACAACTAAATAACCATATCCAAAGTTCTTTAGTTGTCCATTCTTTGCCCTAGTCAATTGGCCCTTCACATTGGCCAATACAGCATCGCACCAGTTGAAGATGGTGCCTCGGAAGCAGTCTACTGCCATGCGCATCTGTGAACCGGTGGCTAAATGCAATGCTGCGCTTCTGCACAGTCTAGTGACAGTAAATGCGATCACTTTTAGTTCAGGACAGGAGATGGTTTTAACATTTATCCGTTTGTCCGCAGTTTGGACATTGCAAAACTCTAGTCAGAGACTAGCGACAGATTGGCCACCTGGCCTAGATCCGAACAGAGATAATCCCTCGCTTCTCTTGGGCAAGCCAGTCAAGAAGTATATGTCTTCCAGCTCGATTTTGAGCCAGTTACCTCCAATAATGAAGCACTGGTCCTGCGCACTCCACCTATCTACCAGCCATTGCAGAAAGTCTACTTGTGCCCTCATGTTGGGTATGGCCCAGAATTTAAACAATCCGCATGCTCTCAATGCTTGTAATGAATGTGGATGGAGTAATGCGGCTTTGTCCACATCTTCGTGTTCTCTTTCCCGCCAAACAAGCATCTTGTGTACCTACATTGCAAAATAGGTGGTTTAGAACATTTCAATTCGAAATCTGTGGGGCAAAAATGAAGAAATTAGGGTTTTAAATCTGTGTTCTACGGGGTTCACACCCATTCTTTTAGAGACAGTGCGTAGTTGCACACTTCTCCTTAAGAACAGGTGCGACACCCCGACTTTTCCCTGTGCACAGAAAAATCGGGGTGCATAGGGGCCACATGGCGCACCTGCGCAACTGTCGCGGGCGATTTTTTGCCCAAATTTCCTTCTAAAAATCAACTTTTAAAGCCTAAAACAAAATTTTAAACAGATGAAATGCAAGTCAGGGACAATGTGGATTACCTGGAGAAGGCAGTTCTCAATTCTAGTGGTCAGACTTTCCGCAATCTCCACAGGAAGTTTTCTTACCAAAAGCTCTTACTTTTTACTCCAAAGCCAAACGGTGAAAATGAACTTGTAAAAGCCCATTTTATAAGATTTTTTGAATAAATAAATTTAATTTATTTATTTTTTACTTTGAAAAGGTCACTTTTGGTACATGTTTATTAATTTTTAAACAGATATGAGTAATGTTTGCAGTTTTTGTGCAGAATATTGGGTATCCAGGGAGAATTGGTCATTTTCAACAAAAACACATAGGAGTCCTCTTTAAGCTCTTTTCTGACTCGTAAAATATGAAAAGATTGCTGAGTTTTTCTTTTTAGACTCGTTAAAACAGAATTAAAAAAGACGGTCCACTTACAACTCTTTTCTGACCGTATAAACACGAAAAGATTTTCGGATTTTTGTCGTTTCGAGTTCGATATTGGTAATAAAACGACGTGTTTTCGTTCGCTTTTTTACTTTTTCAAATTGAAGGCACTAATTATGAAAAGTACTCCTTGATTGTAATGGTCAAGCAGTTCTCTCAAGTATTATTTTATACTTTTTCGTGCTTGGGAGACACAAATTTACGAAAAAGGACAACCATGGAGTTTTCTTAAGTTTTTCTTCTTACTCCCTAAAATTGAAAAACGCCGAGTTTCTCCTATATTGGAGTCGTTAAAATTTAACAGTAAAGGACTTGTTCAATTACAAACAGGAACGAACCACTCCTTCTTAGGGTTCGAATCTAAACTAAGTTGGACTCATCCGAAGGATGAGCTTATAACCAAGCAAATGTTATCCTCCTCAAGCTTGTCAAAAATAAAGAGGTACTTGCCAGAAATGGTGGGGAAAAGAGAGAAAAATGAACTTGTTTGTTATACTTTGTGTTTGAAAAACTTTCCATCACTCTTGAACATGACACTTTTATCCACCTGGGTTGGGAAATCCTTTACCTAACAGTTAATCAAGCCACATTGAAAGTCTTCAGCCGGTTTCCGGGTATTAGCTTTGGGTTAATTGTCACCAAGCCATTTGCAGTGTCGTTATGTGTTCAAGAGGTCTGTGAAAATAAACCATTCACCTGCAAAATATCTGTCATCCATCATTGACCATCCCTGAGTTAGTCCTTGCCAAATATATTTCTTCAGACTTGATCTATGATTTCGTGTTATGGGCTTGCCTATGACGTATCTCTTTCTATCGACTCCCACTCATTATCTAGAAAGATGATCCAGAAATTGTCAGTACCTTGAAATCTGCATGCCTCAATGGCAGGTTTCTCGCCTTTGACGACATGTTGCATCATTGACCTTCGATCAAAGGATTCCGTGACGTGTTTGACATCAACTCATTTATTCACATTTCATGGATTGTACTGAGTACTTTGAGGGCCATTGACATTACTGGTGGTTCCTCTAACATTTGTTAACAATTTACATCATTGACTGGTAATCAAGTGGTTTTTACCATGTTCGACTTCGACACATTCATTCACATGGATAGAATCGTACTAGTTCGGGAAGTAGAAATGAAGACCCTGATCTAGTTTCCACCATCCAGACTGCGAGGAATTTTGTTATCATTATATGGTGGACTATTCATAAATAGATGGTTGCACCCATACTGTGTCCATATGTCTCTACTTATGATGTAATACAAAATCATTCCTGTATGAGAACAACTTTAGATAGTTCTTAGCTAGTTTTGATTTGAGTATGGGAATGCCTACCTCAACGATGATATTTTCACATATATATATTTTGTGTTGAATGTTTTTACAGGTTCCAACCGAGGTATCCACAAGAAGATCTTTGAAATGATAAAGTCCTTCACTCTTCTTAGATGATAAAAAATTATCCTCATCTATTATAGACTTTGCACTATAGGGGGCAATCTGTTACACAAAAAATTGTCACCATGACTTTCTACAGTTTGTGTGAGTCCATCACCACTCATACATACCTCCTTTGCAACTCTTAAGCCTCAGCTCTTCATGTCAAGCCTTGAAAATGGGAGAAAGACCTTAAAAATATCTTAAATCTTGGTTTCGCACTTTCTCCTAGCATTGCCTGTGGTGCTACACCGAATGGTCATGTCCCCTGCGAACCTGACCGCTCTGTCTGTTAAGTGATGGGTGCGAACCCCTGTAAAGTTAAAAAGGCATGAGTTCACTCTTAAAAACTCACCTTGGGTCACTTCTGGACACTTCTAGAAGGAATATTACGTTGGCAAGTTCGCTCCACCTTGGTTCATCCATTCCATAACTAAGGGAGCTAACTCCATAATATGAGGTGCTTATCCCATTGAAGGAGGAACTTATCCCTTCAATGGTGGACCTGCATCTACCTCCATTTGCACTATAAATTCAGGCATTGGGCTGGTTGTAGGGGAGGTTGAGAGCTGAAGATTCTTGAGGGTAAATGCTGTTGGAAATTAGACTTCCTTTTTGAGCTTGTGAGAGGAGAGATCACATACCTTTCATTTCATTTGGGGAGTGAGTGAGGCTTGTCAAAGTAGAGGAGATTCTTACTGGACCTTGGAAAGAGCTTGTGCAACGTCAAGGCAATGGTTGTAAGGTTCTTTTATTCATAAAGTTAATACAATCAAGTTTGTTTTTCTCAATGAACTGTCTCTAATGGTTTATTTTATGAGCTCCTTGATCTTCATAATGAACATGTTTTATTATATTATCTATGTAGGTGTTCTTTGATGTGTGTCTGTTTGTGTATGCAGGTTATTAAAAAGGAACTGCTTGAAGCTGTTGGAACAAAGTTGCCACAAACAAGCATTGGACCAAAGTAGGGTCTATTACACGTCTTAGTTTTCATTTATGAATTGAAACATGTTTAGAGAAAAGTAGATTTTCTTGTGCTGCTTGTTGCTAGATATCATTTGATACTAGGGAGATCGATCTTGTCCGCTTATCCGGCCA
>APFE031386702.1:0-16935 GCA_000404065.3 Pinus taeda
AATTTTGATTAATTGGGATATTTCAGTCTTCCACATACCATTGGAAGCGTATTTCCAGGCCACATTCATCTATGCACTTTGCAAGAGCATATGAGTTAATATCCCAAGATAGAAACTCCTTCAAAGTTAAACATCTCCATTCTTGACCTTGGAATTAGTTAAGAAGAAACCTCCAACAATCATAGTCATAATATTTTGAGGCATCTTCATGCATCCTACTACTATGATAGTTCTCTACTAAATATTGTAGGTACCAAAACACTCCCCTTTATATCTCGGAAATCAATACATTATTCAACATGATCAATCAATGACACATAGTCATGCCCATAATATCCTTCACAGAGAGATCTCATCTATGCACTAAAGTTGAAATCATTGCACTCAGGTTTACATCAATTCCAACGCGCCAATTCCATCTTCCAACTCAACAATGCGAAAAATTACATTAGTGCCATTGAACTTAAGCAACCATTCAAAATGTTCCTGTATTAAGGGGTAACGAGAAACATGGAATTGCCTTAAATCCGATGGTCTAAATGCAACTATAAGTCATGGTTTGTCCACAATGTTATGGGTGGTGTTATATACAAAGAGACTTCTAACCATAAGGCTCTTAGGAATAATGGGGGATGTATTTGATTCAATATTTTTTCAAGTAGTCTTCTTCTTTCTTGGAGCTATGGTATCATTAGATGAAGTATCCAAGGTTTTGATGAGATTAGTTTTAGGAGTCACCAAAAGATAATCTATTTTTTCATATTGATTGTTCTCTTCAAAGGGGATAAATCTAAATCTTAAAATAATGGGGAGATTGATTTGAATCCTCCTTGGAAATGGCAGTAGAAGATGCTTCCTAAAATTCTAGCAAGTCTTTTAAGGGGATCTCACAAGACAAGATCTATCCTAAGTGACAACATTATGATGTGTGGCCCATTATCACAACAACCACTACCACCTACTCTTTAGTGTAATTTCACCACAATGGAGGCTTCCCTAAATCATGTTACCAAGTATATATGTAGTCCAACAAGTAAAGGTGACAAGGGTAGGCCCAGAAGAGATGCTCTACCTAAGAACGTGGCTTAGCTAGCATAATAAGGAAATACACATTCTCTAAGAGGCATAATGAGGGCCCAAAGTGACGTAGGGTTTATAAATAATCAAGGTCAACAAGATAATATAGAATCACAAGGCAAAGAAAAGGGTTGTTATATATGTATGCAATCAATTGATGGCACAAAAAATCTTCAGCAAGCCCCAAGTTGAAGCTAGGTGAAAAATTGTGTTTTTGCTAGGGAAATATTTTCCTAGGGAAAATAACATTAGCCATAAAATGGAGAAATTATCCATGAGAGTAGGTTTATTTTGAGGAAAATACCTCACAACCAAGTGTTAAATCCCTCCAATAGTAGCATAGATAACCCTAGTTGAAATTAACCCCTAACCATAGCTAGCGACTTTCCTTGAGCTCAAAACTCAGGTTTGTGGCAGAAAAATGTAATTTTAAGATAATTTTTGTTGTGATCAACAATTTGAACACGGCCAATTCGTTAACCTTAGCTAATGGACTACATTGGATACCTATGTAGGATAAAATAATAAAACCTATCAAGTAGTAACAAAATATAAAATACTAAGCTTCAAACTCATATTATCACTGGAGATTCGACCGTGATCCAACCACTTAATAGATAGCCCTAAGCTGCTTATGTGTAGTCCTTATGCAGTCATTGCACTTATTTTCATCACAACTTCTAGGGATTGTGTAAATCCTTCTCGCTGATCAATCTACTGGCTAAATGATCTATCCTTTGGCCCTCCAGTCTCACACCCCAGATCCGGACATGGAGCTGATCTGCTCCTCGTAAATTCACGAATATAGTCAAGGCTGTTACTCTTCCTCAAAGTGGATTTACGATGACCAATGTGGCTCTATGGTACCTCTTCTAGATCTCTCGCTGCCTCCTCTGAAATGTATCTCCGGATTAGGAAAATTTCCAACCAAGAAAGATATCCCTACACCTCACTGTAATAAGTCTCCTTATTGACTTCTCCTACAACTGTTGCGCTTCTCTCTTGAGAATTCAATCTCTTGATATCATTGGATGTGTATTTCCAAATTCCCATCAAGCCTCTTCTTATAATCTCCTCGTTGATCAATCACGACTCATATTAGATTCTAATCAATGGCTTAGATCATCTTGACTTGATCCTCATCTTATTCTAGAAGATCCATATCCAATATAATCAATACCCTTTAATTATTTTAATTGGTAAATTTAGACTTAGGCCTCCATTAAAAAAAAATAATAATTTTAATTAAAACCTCCTTCAGGTGAAATTTCCCAAAAAAAATTGTTATTGTGGAATGCATGTATCCTAGCCTCCCTGTAAAATCTTGTAGGTAGAGCACATCTGATACTACCAGAAATCAACAGTTAATGGGGTCTAGTCAACAGTTAAGAGGCTTGGGTACCTATGGAGTGGGTGCCCTCAAGGTTTGGCCTGTTATGACCCACCTAGCATGAACAACATAGATTCTAGTGAAAAAATCCATCCATCAAAGACTAAGATCAATAATCCATCAAACTGGACCATATTTGAGTGTTAAGGGCATATTAATACTTCAAACAAGGATCACCTTCCAATATCAAGACAAATTCCTTGTAAAGGTGTTTTCTCCCTTAATAGGTGTGGCTAATTGTCAACCCTATTAGGTGCTTCCAACCCTCAAGTTGAAGTGGAATTTCCAAGGTCTACCCCTCAACTGATAGGTGTTAGTGTACAATAATGATGATAAGGAACGTGAAAGAGCTTCATAGTCGAGTTCCATGGTTAAAGGGACTAACCGATGGGTTGTCTATATCATGAGTGTATGGATGTAAGGAGGGAGTACTCATGGAGGCATGAGTTACCTTTATTAGCTTTATTTTTCCACCTCTCTTATGCGCCTTTTACTTCTATTGATTATTACTTGTATTACCAGTTATACCTTAAGGTTTATCTAGTTCTCTTTATGATGGTAACAATATGAGTTCCCATTAAGATGATTCAGTTCATTTCTCATAAATGTTGGGACATGCAATGGTTCCTCTTGATGTAATAGAGCATCTTATGCTGAGGAACTAGGTGATGTCTAATGTAGAGGTTAGAGCTCATGCTATGATTTTTCCCATGTGCTAACATTATGTCCCAACCATATTTTACATTTTGGTTTTCTTCTTTCATTATGGCCATGATATTATTTTTCTTTTCTTTTAGCTACATCAACCTTAAGAGAAACATTTTTTTAGCCCAAATCAAGTTATGTGAACATATGAGTGCCAAATCATAAAGAATCAATGACAAGTTCAACTTGAAGAATGGAGGTGAGGTATGGGGTTTTTCTTGTGGCATGCAAAGTGTTAAGTATGGTATAGGGGAGAATGGAACACATTATTTCAATCATGGCCTTTCCTAATAGTGTCCCTCCTTAACTCTAAGTACTCAAGGTAGTTCCGACTAGACTAGGGCTAAAGCTTGAATCCCCTAGTAAGGTAAGAGAAAAAAATTATAGTCAAGGTCTATCAATCTTTCATATCACCCCATAATCCATATTAAATGCCCAAAACAAAAAAATATCTAACAACCCAATTGCAAAATTATCAAAGTACCTTCAAGTAGTAGCCGACCTTCATCCAAGTGCAAATTATGGATGGCGAGAAGCAAATGGTTGATGCAAATGGTTGATGCAAATGGTAGAGGCACATGGAACATCATCATCAAATGGTTGGATGAAGGGGCTAATAGTTGGCTAGCTGCCTGACTAGCTATCAAATATAGGAGAAAAATTTCCTCCTATGGGGTTACCAATTTTGATGGGTAGGAAGCCCTATACTCTTGGTAAAGTCTAAATGAAACAACATTTGTGGTGAACAAAATTTGAGGACATTCAATGAAATGGATAAATCCTAATTAAAGGAAATGTAAATGTTTTAAAAAATGCTTGTTTCTTTCCTACACAGAACCTCTCATACTTGCTTGTGATCCCGCTGATGAATATGAGAGATAATATTGTCAGACATATTATTTGAGTTGAAACTATCAATTTATACCCAAATGTGTTTGCTAAGGATCTTTTTGATGTGCGAGTCAAATGGATCCATGTGCAATCTAGGCCAATAGAAAGTTAGACTAAGGAATTGCTCGACGATTTCAAGTACCTAATCAACTTGGTTAATAATGCACCTAGCAACCTTGCTAACATGTGAAAGCTACAAAATGATATGCAAATACAATAGTACAAGAAGGAAATGGTCTGCTTCGACCAACTAATGGTTGATTGAATGAAAATATTGTCGACTATGACCAACTGAGGGAGAGATTACTTAAGCTATGAATAACCATGTATATTATAATCATTTGTATTATAGTTTAATGTTTGGATACAATGTCAGATATTTGACAGAGTGACTTCCATGGATTATCGTATGACAAGTCTAATTGCAGGGTTAAGAACTTCTAAAGTCTAATCCATCTAGGGAGAGTATAATTCCATAGAAAGATCCCACTATTGAATTAATTAATAAGAAATTTTCTTGTTTTCTAAAGCACTTTAGATACAAGATGGTTGAATGAATAAAAATACTATTTTCTATTTCAATTCAATAATTCAAGTGTATAATCCATGTAATGCAATCTGTTGAGTATGCAATTAATGAGTGGATCACTATGTAATAAAATCTAGCATAGAAATAAATTTACATCAAGGATAGCTGAGTTGAATTGAAGTAATGTCTTAGGATTGTCTTTTGGTCATGTTTATGTTAAAAATATAGGAGCAATTGAAACATGAACCTTCTCTAAGGTAGGATATCCTCTTTTCCTTTGTAACTAAATCAATTTATAGTTGATAAGATTGGTTCGTCGCAAACACCTGTCAATATCAAGTCGACAGTTATTAAGAAAAAATAAAAAATGCATTATTTCTTGACTTTCCAAAATAGACTATAGATGTTTGATTTTAGGCTTGTGTGGAAGTTTTTTGCAGTGGTGTGATCCCACTATAGATAATAGATTAAAAAAAAATAAAATCAAAATATTCTTGAAGTAAATAAATTATTTCAAACATTAGCAAAGAAACGAATTATTTTAAGAGTAATATTTACATAGTAAGTTATTAAAATTGCTTTTAAAGATATATATTATTTCAAGAGTAATCTCCATGCAATAAAATATTCAAACCGCTCTTCAAGATATATTTAGTAATACCTAGAGGGAAACTATTAAGGATTAATTAGTTGCAAAGGTTGTGAACCTAAAATTAAGTGAAATAGATGTGTAGTATCAATCCTCCTACAAATTATTGATAAGATTGTCTCCCTTCTTCATCACCAACTAATTACTAACAAACAATGACATACACATAGAAATATAACACAATGATTGTAACATTCACAATATTTACCATCCAAATCAAAACACATAAACACAGAATCGACTCAAAACATTTAAACACAGACGTACAAACCACTCAAGGCAAGTAACATAGAACAAATTAAATAAGAGAATGATGTAGTCATGTCAAGCAAGGAAAACATAACATAATTTCAAAATATGAAGTTTATCTCAAACATATACCTAATAATGATAATTTAAAAATGTGACATTGTTGCACTCAACTCGAACTAGCCTAGATTCAACTAACTTTAGATCTATCATGCACCGAGAGGGATTCAATCCCTCTAGGTGCAATCCTGTCTTAAATTATACACACCAAAAGAAAGGTTTGCACCAAGATGGATTTGATCCCTATCAGCGCATGCTATATCAAGAGTTAGATGGATCTAGGTTGGTTTATTTATAGACTTAGATCCACCTTAACTCTTGATCTACCAAGGGTAGAGAGGGATCAAAGCTCTTGTGGCACAAACTTATCTTGGAGCGATCTCGATGCTTATATATGGAGTTAATATGGATGTAGGATGGTATGATATAAATTTCACATCTCTCTATATAAATGTAATCTCATTTTCAATTTTATTAAAACCTAGATATAATCTTTATGGAATATCCACATAGTTCTATTTGATTGTTTTCATTATATGCATTGATTTTAGTGTAGGTTTTGATTTCTAATCGTAATCTATTACTTGCATTAGATGCATTAATTTCAGTGAGGATGTTGTTTTTTAATCCTATGTGATTGCTTGCATTAGATGAATTGATTTTAGTATAGATGTTGATTTCTGATTTGATGGAACTGAATTTATGATGGTACAATAATTTTAAAGTGATTGGATTAACAATGTACATTGATTCTAGTGTAATCACAAAAAAATTACTCACAATGTGCATTGATTTTTATGTTATAGTAATTCAACCTATTAATATTAGAGAGAAAGAGAGACAAGGTATGGCATTTACTATAATAGCCTGAGTTAAAGATTTGAATGGTTTACTATTTAAGCTACTCGTTTCGTTAATCCATATGAAAATATGGCAAAACTAATAATGTCACTACTAAAATATGTCAAAGTTGCCACACTATGGAGTTAGAGGGAAATTATTAACAATTAATTAGCTCTCAAAAGTTGTGATACCTGGAATTAAATTTAAATTAGATGTGTAGAATTAACCCTCCTGCAAAGTGCAAATTAATTATTTATTTATCACCTCCCTTCTTTATCACCAACTAATTACTAATAGACAATTAAATATATTCAAAATATATCCAAAATTACATATATTCAAAATTATTAATAGATAATTGCACACAACAATTTATTCAAAATATTTATTAGAGGATATGACATATATTTAAACATTCAAAACAAACCATCTCTTAAAAATTTTCATCAAAATGTTGTTCAAGATCCATTTTTAAGATATATAGAAACTCAAGATGTGATAATTTTTTGCAGAAACATGTGATGTAAATATTTTGTAAATCTATCCACTCATTAAAAAAATAAAAAATACATTATTTCTTGACTTTCCAAAATAGACTATAGATAATAAATTTAAAAAAACCTCAAAATATTCTTGAAGTAAATAAACATTAGCAAAGAAACGAATTAATTCAAGAGTAATATTTACATAGTAAGTTATTAAAACTGCTTTTAAAGATATATATTATTTCAAGAGTAATCTTCATGCAATAAAATATTCAAACTGCTCTACAAGATATATTTAGCAATACCTAGAGGGAAACTATTAAGGATTAATTAGTTGCAAAGGTTGTGAACCTAAAATTAAGTGAAATAGATGTGTAGTATCAATACTCCTACAAATTATTGATAAGATTGTCTCCCTTCTTCATCACCAACTAATTACTAACAAACAATGACATACGCATATAGAAATATAACACAACGATTGTAACATTCACAGTCATTACCATCCAAATCCAAGCACATAAACACAGAATCCACTCAACATTTAAACGCTGATGTACAAACCACTCAAGGCAAGTAACATGGACTAATTTTTTTTTTTTCTATGTTAAGACTAACCTAAGTACCCACGGGGGATTTGAACCAGTGACCTATGTTTAATGAGTGCCTTAATAGCGCACCCATTCACCGTCAATCCAAAGCCCCGTGGGCTACATGGACTAAATTAAATAAGAGAATGATGTAGTAATGTCAAGCAAAGAAAACATAATATAATTTCGAAATATGAAGTTTATCTCCAACATATACCTAATAATGATAATTTAAAAATGTGACATTGTTGGACTCAAATCGAACTAGCCTAGATTCATCTAACTTTAGATCTATCATGCACCGAGAGGGATTCAATCCCTCTAGGTCCAAGCCTGTCTTAAATTATACACTCCAAAAGAAAGGTTTGCACCAAGATGGATTTGATCCCTATCGGCACATGATATATCCAGAGTTAGATGGATCTAGGTTGGTTTATTTATAGACTTAGATCCACCTTAACTCTCGATCTACCAAGGGTAGAGAGGGATCAAAACTCTTGTGGCGCAAACTTATTTTGGAGTGATGATGTCTCTCGATTCTTATATATGGAGTTAATATGGATGTAGGATGGTATGATATAAATTTCACGTCTCTCTATATAAATGTATTCTCATTTTTAATTTTATTAAAACCTAGATATAATCTCTATGGAATATCCACATAATATTTTTGATAATAATCAACATAATTTTTTTATATATATCTCAACAGTAATTATAATTTTTTTTCTTTTATATTTAATTAAAAATGTTATAAAATAATATTAAAATAAAATGTTTATAAAATATTAGGCTTGTGTAAATATTTATGGTTATTGTGCATGTGATATCTTAAAGGCATGGTACTGTAACAAAACCTATTTACAAATCAATAATATCTCTACATGTCAATAATATCTCTAGTAAAGGAGAGGTGACTATTCATGTTTAATAATCTTGTTATATTGTAAGTATTAAGTGTTTTGTCCTTATTAATTAAATTTAAATATGGTTACAAAATCATTGTTAGTCCTTGCCAAGGTAGGACTCTATTTGACCATTACTTGTTTAACATTGAGCAATGCAACTTATAATGTTTATGTTTGAGGAAAAATATGTATTTTTCAATAGTATTAAGAAAGTAATTTTCAAACATTTGATTGGACATAATTTGAAGGTCTTATTGTAGGCTTTGCATAATGTAATGGAATGTGAATAATTATATGGCATATATTATTCCATAATTTATGGATATCATTCCAATATTCATGCATGTTTTTTATGTATTTGTGTAAGTGATTTTTTAATCCAAAAATAAAATTCTTGAAAAGGGCTCATAGTTAGGTAAATAGCATATTTACCATTTGTTACTTCCCACCACAATTTAAGTAAGCCTTTGTATAAAATGTGGATAGAGATAAGATGTAAAAAAATATACTTATCATGCCAAGATTCATAAAGGCAAATATTTTATTGGTCATATCACATTATAAATTAATATGCTTTAAAATTATCTTAGGTTTGGTTGATAATATTTTGATTTATTATTTATTATTTAATTTTAATTTCCTTATGCATGTGTTTTTTCATTACTATATGTAATAGAGATGTTGTAATGTCCCATCCTATAAACATTTTGACTGAGTCAATATTTTTTTGTAAGTTCAACATTGGTGAGTCTACATCATGGTCATTTCCAAGAATAACACCCAAATAGGTTGGGGAACTAAATAGTGACTTAACATCCATGAGTAGCCCAAAGGCTATCACTATCTATCAAGGACCTCATGAACTTTGACTGAGTCAAATTACATAAAAATAAAAATAAAATAAAATAAAAAAGTAAAATTAATATTTATAATTATTAGTTAAAACATTTTGATTAATAAAATTATATGAAAATAAAAATAGAAAAAAATAGTCTTTCTAAGAATTTGGTAGATCTAGAAGATATGATGTGAGTTTTTGAAAATATGTTACTAGCTTATATAGTGAGATCCCACCTTTTTAATAGTTTCACCGGTCATCATCAAAAACTCAAACATGACAATACCTCAATAAAAAAAGCACAACATATGTCCATAAACTAATATTAACCATGTTCATGTTTTATCATAAAATTTTAAATAATAAAACAAAAAAAGTCAAGCTTAGTCATATTATTAAAATAAAAACAAAACATAATTATCTTGAATTATATGGAAAATTATAATTCTTAAAATAATGTTATTGTCCATTAATTTAAATCAAATAAAATACATGAGCTTCTGTCACATAGAGAAATTGTTTAGTCACATTATTAAAGTAACATAAAATAAAATAAAATACATAATTATTTTGAACTATAAGGAAAAGTATCATTCCTAAATTATGGTTGGTTATAACGATGTTATTATCCATTAAATTAAATTAAATTAAATATATAGAGCTTCTTTTACATGGAAATTTTATTTTATGCATATTTTAAAAACAATATTATTGCAATATTAAATTTTTATGGTATTAAATTAAAGTTGTTTTTTGTTAACTAGGGAAAGTAATTTTTCTCAATTGAATAAAAATCACATAAAAGATATTTTCTACTTATTATATTTTATTAAAAATTAAATTTAGATAGAAATAACATCTATTTTTATAATAATCTAAAATAATTTCCAATTCACGTGCTCTAAAAGTATCTAGTTTTTAATCTTATAATATTTTTTAATATTTTTAAAATAAAAACTAGTTTTTTAAAAATATAAAATTAATTATATATTGTTATAAATTAAATTAATTTTAAAAGTTTATAGATTCAATTTCCTTTATTTATGCATAACTTTTTAATTATTCGTTTTATTTTAAGATAATTTAAGAGGATAATTTTTTAATTTATTATTTTAAACTAATCTTTAAATTTATTTTAGTTTAATTATAATTTATGGAAATATTTCTGAAATTTATATAATATATATTTAATTTCAAATTATTTTCTTTTTATCACAATTTATTATCACTAAAAAATTTACTTGTAACTATTTCAGTCTAAAAGATCATACCCAAAATTTAAAGAGTTTGGAAAAAAATGTTATCATTCATATAATTTGATATACTTAATTTTAAAGTCAGTGCTAAGCCAGATACCAAATGTTACATAACATAAATTTTCCAAAAAAATTATCCAAAAAAATCTTAAACTAAATTAACTTATTCTTAATTTCTAAAATTATTTCTAACCTAATCTTTTTATTACCATCTAATTTTATATGGAATCACTATTATTTATTTATTATTCAAGAATTATTATTTCCAAATTTAAAGATAAGTTATATGATGATAAAGAGTTATTTAGAAAAAATAAACTAATGTGTAAAGAAGTGATCAACCCCAATCTTGATAACAAGTGTGTCTTGACTAGTGATAAGAAGAAAATGGACATTTACTACATTTCCTAAGCAAGAACGAATTCCCATGACCTTCAAAGTGAAGGCGTTGGTCAAATTCCAAGAATACCTTGGTACAAAAGAGTTTGTCAACTTTTCCATACTAAGACGGTTGAAGATGAAAAGCATTTTTTCTGTGGGATTGTGGAAAAACTCACTCACATATGTTGTAATTTTCAAAATATTTTGCCAAATTACCAAACCTTCTCACATCTTAAATCAACATCTTCACATGTTAAATCAACAAAACTATAGTGCCATATTAGCCATTCTCTCCCTTCTTTTCTATCATAAAAATAAAATATTTTTATGATAGAAAAGAAGGCAGAGAATGGTTAATATTAATGGTTTAACTTTCCATTAATCTTTTACTTTCTTGGTAGACATTACTCACCATCATTATCATATTCCACTGAATACTCTCAAATTTATTAATTTAATTATTTTATTTCAAATCTTAATCTTTTCTCCCCTAAATATTTTTAAGTTTAATAATTAAATTAGTTTTGATTTTTTAATTCAAACCAATTATACATATATATTAATATATATATATATATATATATATTAATATATAATATATAATAAATATAAATAATATTAAAATTTCTAGGGACTTCTAGTAGGTTTCTTGGCTAAGAGTTAGACTTCCTCGAACTTAGGAAAACACTAAATGACCCAGACGTAGAGGCATCTCACAAAATTGCCTCTTAAGAACCATGAGCACGTTATTATGTGGTTTTCCTTGAATAGCTGTGATGAGTTAGTGTGGAGGAGATTACTTGTTCTCACTCGTGTTGTTTTGACAACTAAGTTAAATGTAGTCTAACAAGACGGAGTTGCTGAGAAAGTTGGAAATTCCAGTCATATTTAGAGAAAATCCGGCAAGGATTTTTGTGTCCTACAATTTTTTATGGTTCTCAATCCATTTCCACCATCAACAACATGATTCAAAGAATGCCTCTACAAGCTTTTTTGAAATTTTTTGCCACTTTTGACCACCCCACAATTATTCGTGATAAGATTTCTCACCATATAAAAAATAATAATACCTCAAATCCAACTCACTTTTATTATTATTTCAAAAAATATTATTAAAAAAATAATTTTATTACGGAGGTTCCTGTCACTTTTAACCACCGAGGCAATTCACCATATAAAAAACAATAATACCTCAAATCCAACTCACTTTTATTATTATTTCAAAAAATATTATTAAAAAAAATAATTTTATTACCAGGATTCTGGCCACTTTTCAAAAAAAATATTTTAAAAAATTAATTTTATTACCGAGATTCCGTCCACTTTTAACCACCCACGCAATTCACCATATAAAAAACAATAATACCTCAAATCCAACTCACTTTTATTATTATTTCAAAAAATATTATTAAAAAATAATTTTATTACCGAGATTCCGTCCACTTTTAACCACCCACGCAATTCACCATATAAAAAACAATAATACCTCAAATCCAACTCACTTTTATTATTATTTCAAAAAATATTATTAAAAAATTAAAATAGAGAACACCCCGAACCATTGTTACCACAACACCTCAAGGGGTTTTAATTTCGAAAAAATGGAAGGTGCAATTAAACATGGTCAAATTTAACATGCTATCGGTTACTTTATTTATTCAATAATGTAATAATGGTTTAGGTTATCTAATATAGGTCAAATTTAACCATGTGCAATCTAGAATGTCCCCCTTGGGTTATAAAGCCTAGAAGCTCCGTGTAATTTACATTAGACATTTTCAAGCTCCTGTTAGTTTGAGAAATTCTGAGTGCTAGGTGCATCTGAGTTGTAATTTAAATTAGACATTTTCAAAGCTGAAATTCGTCAAAAATGGGGAAGAACCCAACAAATGGACAGTATTACTGGACATGCTAGGTGCATCCATTTCTATCACTCCCAATGGCGAAGACACTACACTCTTCCGTCGTCCATGAGACTGCTACAGCCTCCAAAAATCTGGTAATCTTCAAAATATTCTAATTTCTTTTTTTTTTCCAGCAAATTTAGTTTATTTTCTTTCTATGCCCTATATTGGGGTTGCCACTCATGCTCTTTCTTTCTAACCTACTACCATTCTTATGAGCCCTAGTTACTCCAAATGAATTGTGATTTTCTAGCATTAGAAACTAAGTCTAGACTAGTGACATAGGAATTTGGAAATAAGAGATGGGATAAGCTTCCCCACCCGGTTTCACTTTCGGACAGACCTACAATTTAGTGGGTCCTTGATCTATATAAGGGTAAAAAAGGCATGCTTGAAACATAACTATCACTCTTCTATATATTAGGAAGAATAAGTTGGGAGAGAAAATCTTGGAGAAAGATGGAGAGATTTCTTCTGTCAACTGGTGGGCCTATATCATATGAAGCTATGACTAAGGTTGATCTTATGCTTATTCCCCTAATGTGTCATGTTTATGTTCGTTTTATTCTAAATGTTATGGAAATACTGTAGAAACTACTGAATAATATTCATTTCATTTCTACACTACAATCTTTTTTCTGTAGTTTTTGTTGAAAATAATACTGAGAGGGGGGGTGAATCAGTATTATCTAGTCCTTTTACCAAATCTTCCTTATTTTCACTTTGAATTATTTTTGCATATTGGTAGTATAAAATAATGAGCATGAACAAGAAAAACAGACAGTCACAACAAAGAACACCAGATATAAGGTGGAAACACAATGTGGGTGAAAACCACCTGCTGCAATATGTCTCTATCTTCTTTCAAAATAGAAATTCCATTTACAATGATCTTGTACTGGTGCAGTCCTTTACCAGTACGCAGGCTGCAACCTGCAGAGAGCTACAACTCTCTCTCGTTTTCCAGTCTCTTTGGAAGGGAGCTACAACCCCCTACTTCTTTTCAAGGACCACTTTTCATAAATTTTCAAACTGGATCCATATACATCAAACGATCATCAAGTACATGTAAATTAAACAGTGAGCTGCAGTAGATCAACAATAACAGAACTAAACCAGAACACCTTTTCAACAAAAAAATCCAGTCAACAGAAGATATTAAGATAGATACGCAGTTTTCCTTTCACTGGCCTGCGTCGCTATGCACTTCAGCCTCTGCTTCTCTGTGTATACCCGCAGAATTCCTTCTGCTGCACTGCGTGACCACACATTGCTTCTTCTAATACGTTGCATACAGTGCGCACCCAAATGCACTATCACGCCGTGTACTGCAACAGAGGTACGCACCCAGAAAGTCTATCATGCCGCGTACTTTTGTTGTGCGTACGCACCTGAACCACTGCTGCTCTGCGTACCCACGCACTGTGCCTTTGTCGCCTTTGCGTACCCATGCACTGGTCCTTTGTCGCCTCTGCGTACCCACGCACTGCGCCTTTGTCGCCCCTGCGTACCCACGCACTTATCCTTCTTCTGCTTTGCGTGCCCACACACTCGCACTGTTAATCACCTACGCACCTCTGATTAGGGCCGAAATACAGTCAGATGCTCAGATCTGATCTTGCGCTTGAGAAATCACCCTTCACAGATTCGCTTTCAACTTCTCTTTTATAGATCAAGCTTTTAAACCGAGAACCCAATATTTCAGATCTTAAGATATTCAATTTTTAAAAGATACCCAAGCCAAATGATCTCCTTTGCTTTATATAGGCAAGCTCTTCCTCAAATCAAGGACCAATACCATGGGCCAAAAACATAATAATACAATACCGTCGGCTCAATACCAAGGGTTAAACATAAGAAATCCCACGTGTGCGCGCTTTACTTCCTTGAAGAGTGTGCACTGGGGGTACGCACCTTCTGAACGGGTGACCTACGGGTATGTACGCACTTTTTGTATGGAATACCTGCGTGTACGCGCCTTTTGTACTGAGTACCTGCGTACCCATTACTTTCTCCAATATTTGAAAGCTGATCATCAATCTCTGCTCCATCACCTGCAAGAGTTGCCATCAAGGACAACATTTTATCCATAATGCCAACAATCTCCCCCTTTGGACTTGATGGCAACCTCAAAATCTTCAGCTTCATTGTCCCCCTTTGACATCAAGGGCAAAGGGTTATGCTCCCCCTAAGAAACATGATGCTCCCCCTTTGAATATGAACCAGATCTGCAAAGAAGAACCATAATCCACCAAACACCATAAATGACCATGAAAGAGATAGAAACATATTGCAGCAATATTCAGACCAACATCCATGATCTCCTTTCTGTACGTCCTCCAGAATGCCAACAATGCATTATGTGCTCCCCCTAAAATTGTGCCATTTGATCTTCAACTAATCCGCAAACCAGCAAATGTACGCATATACCCCAAATGAACCTTGTGTACAACCATCAAAAGAGATTCAACAAGATGATGCATCAACAACCCCCAGCTTTTGCCTGAGGTATTCAAAGGTCTCCCTGGGCAATGGTTTGGTGAGAATATCAACAACTTGTTCCTTAGAAGGAACATACTCCAACTTGACCTTTTGTTCAAGAACTTGTTCCCGAAGAAAATGATACTTGATCGGTATATGCTTGGTCTTTGAATGCATGACTGGATTCTTTGAAATGCTGATTGCACTTTTGTTATCACATAAGATGGAAATAGGTGGTGTACAATTGATTTGAAAATCCTGCAAGGTCTGCATCATCCAAAGGAGTTGAGTGCAGCAAGATGCAGCAGCAACATATTCTGCTTCAGCTGTAGATAAGGCAATCGAACTCTGTTTCTTGTTGAACCATGATACCAGTCTGGAACCCATAAAGAACGCACCACCACTTGTGCCTTTCCTGTCATCCACGCTTCCGGCCCAATCTGCATCTGTATAAGCATGAAGTGTAAGATCTGTATCTCTAGGATACCATAAGCCATAATTTTGAGTCCCTTGAAGATATTTGAAAATTCTCTTCACTGCCTGAAGATGAGTCTCCTTCAGATTTGCCTGAAATCTTCCAACTATTCCAACTGCATGCATGATGTCTGGTCGGGTACCTCTCAAATAGAGTAAACTTCCAATCATAGATCTGTAGGTTGGTTGATGTACTGCTGTAGATTCATCGTTTGCACTGAGACTGCATCCTGTGACCATGGGTGTACATACTGGTTTGCATCTTCCATGCCATATTTCTTTAATATCTGTTTAAGATACTTGGTTTGAGATAAAAAGATTCCTCCTTCCTTTTGTTGAATTTGTAAACCAAGAAAATATGTTAGTTCTCCCAGTAAGGACATTTCAAATTCTTTCTGCATGATCAAGGCAAAGTTTTGACTCATCTCTTCTTCATTGCTGCCAAAAATAATGTCATCTACATATATAACAAGTATTAGTAATTTATCATTTTCAACTTTGATATAAAAGTTGCTATCTGCTGAACCTTTTGAGAAACCTTGTTGATGAAGATATTTGTCCAAGCGATAGTACCAAGCCCTTGGAGCTTGTTTGAGCCCATAGAGAGCCTTTTTCAATCTGCACACAAAATTTGGATCATTTCCAAGAATGAACCCATCTAGCTGTTCAATGTAAAATTCTTTTCCAAGTCTCCATTCAGAAAGGCTGATTTTACGTCCATTTGAAATACTTTGAAATTTTGAAAACTTGATAGAGCAAGAAACATTCGAATAGCTTCAAGTCTTGCAACAGGAGCAAAAGTTTCTTCAAAGTCTATTCCTTCTTGCTGCGCATACCCTTTACAAACAAGTCTGGCTTTGTTTCTAATTACTTCTCCATTTCCATTCAGTTTGTTTTTGAAGACCCATTTTGTTCCGATAACATTCTTATCCTTTGGTCTAGGAACCAACTCCCAAGTGTCATTCGTTTCGATCTGCTCAAGTTCTTCATCCATTGCTTTTACCCAATGTTCATCTTTGCATGCTTCTGCCACATTTTGTGGTTCAACAGAAGAGAGAAGTGCCAAATAACTTGAAGCTTCTGCAAGAGTTCTTCTTGTTTGTACACCTGCTTCTTTCTGCCCCATAATCTGAGATTCTGGATGATTCTTCTGAACATATCTGGATGGAGTCTTTTTTTTCTATTCTTGTCTGCTCCTCTGATTCTTCTTCAGGTTCTTCTTGAG
>APFE031386714.1:0-11641 GCA_000404065.3 Pinus taeda
ACATTTGTACCTATAAACAAATGTAAATAATGTTAGTATTTACTCAAAAAAAGAACATTTATTATAGTATCAATAATATATAACACATGCTTCAATATTTTGATTTCCCTATGTGGTGTCTCAAATCCACAATCTTCCATGGATGTATGTCCCCTTCATTAACATCATCGTCAATCAAATGTGGTTGAATGAGATCAATTATCAAAATTGCAACATAACCAGCATTAACCCTTTTTCCAACATAATAAGTTCCAGACTCTGCAGATTCAACCCTTGCTAGCCCAATGACTTGATCATTACTAATGAGATCAACATAGTCCCCTTTTGCCAAAATTATATTTTCCATTGTAGCTTGCATCAATTCTGTAACAAAAATTACATCGTAACTTGTAATTAAAATAATGAACCGTGTAAAGTGTGACTTTATATTTCCCCAAAAACACGCAACTTCCAAAAAAGTAATATAAATGCAAAAATAAAAATATTATGGTAGTCATGTTGTATGTAATGGAACATTGTTTCCTCAAATGAAAGCTAACAATCAATATCATTCGTTCTACTACAAACATAAGCATATTACTAGAAGCAACATTACATGGTCAGATAAATCTAGCACATGCTAGATTTCCTTCTAGCACAAACACAAACACATTGCCAATAACAATATTCTAAGTTGAAGGAAATCCACCACATGCTAAATTTTCTTCTAACGTAAATAGAAGCATATTACTCACAAAAACATTTCAAAGTAAAAGAAATCTTACACATTCTAGAGTTTATTGTAGCACAAACACAATGACATTGCCAAAAATAACATTGCAGTGTAGAAGATATCTAGCATACGCTTGATTTACTTCTAGCACAAAAAAAAGCACATTGGCTACAATAACGTTGTAGGGAAAACAAAAGCCAACAAAATCCAACAACTTCTATCACAAACACAATCACATTTCCAATACCATTGTCGCAAGGTAAAATAAATTTAATACATGCTAGCTTTATATGTAGCATAAATACAAGCATACTACCAATAACAACATTTTATGTGAGAAGAAATCTAGTGCATGCTATATTTCCTTCTAACACAAACAAAAGCACATTACCAAGGTGAAAGAGATCTAACATGTGTTATATTTCCTTCTATAATAAACAACCAAATTGAAAACAACAACATTGCATAGCAAAAGAAATCTAACACAACTTTCAGCCCAAACAAAGCACGAAACATTTCCAATAACATGCAAAGTGATGGAAATCTAACAAACTTGTAGATTTTCCTTTTACTCATCAAACAACCAAATTGACAACAACACTATTGCAAAGCAAAAGAAATCTAGCATAGTTTCTAGCCCAAACACAAGCACATTTCCAATAAAAATATTGCAAGGTGAAAAAATTTAACGCATATTAGCTTTACATGCGGCACAAATACAATCATACTACCGACAACAACATTGCATCCCAAAAGAAATATATTTCCTGTTATGTTTATTTTTAAAACAAATAAACAAAGTGTAATGGTGATTATTTGTTGTGAAGACCCATATGAAAAGTGGCGTAATGCTAATAAGACCAATGTAGCTACTGCAAGATACCCACTCACCTTTCCCTTTATCCTACAAAAAAACTTCGAGGTGCGAAATCCTTTTTTTGCCGAGTGTTTGCCTGTAAGAGGGGAAAGTAATGAATAATTCTTCCTGCTATACTATATTTATTTGGGGAAAACAGGGTGAAACATGAAGCCTCATCACTTCAAATTTTGTGTTTCCTTGGGGGGGTGGTTGTTCCTCTAATGGTTGATTTCCCATACTAATTAATTTTTCCTTTAGCTGACACATTTTTCCTTCCATTAGGTTGTCAATAGGGAGCCTATTATAAGAGAATATTCATCTATTGTGCTCCTTCCAAATTTCCCAAAGGATGAAACCTCGAATGAAATTTCATGTAAGGTTCACCACCTCGTTTTTTGTATAATGCACCGGCCATTTCTTTATTGTTTCTTGTATGCTCTCTTGACTTTGGTTTCTTTATCTAAATATTGAGGCTAATTAGTCCCATAGTGCCTCCATATAGTTACAGGTGTTGAGTAAATGATTAAGCCTATATTTTGTGATTTCGGAGAGGAAACAAAAAGAGGAGCCTATAAATCATCTCTTTATAAGTTTGTCCCAAGTTAGGACCTTCCGGTGTAAAATCAATGACATGAAAATTTTAATTTATGGCCAATGTGGCACCATCCATAGTTTTCTCCACGATGGATCATTTGTACCAGTATATCCCTCACTAAGATAAGCTTTGACTTCCTTGAGATGTAACTCCACATCTTTTTTTTTCCCCCATTTAAGTTGTTCTTGGTCATTATTGAAAATAATTCTTCGTTTTCTTAGTTCCTCACTTAGATACTGAATAGTTAAGTCATTTTGGGTTGGCTGTCGAAAGATATTAAAATTCCATCACCTCCATTTGTTATTTTCTAGTCCTTCATCCTAGAATTGGTGGAATTCTCTATAATCTCATATTTATGTGCTTAGTTTGAAGGGATGCCATTCCTCCCTACATAACTTAGCTTGTTTCTACCATGCATCATCCCAAAATAGGGCCTCCTTTCCATTTTTGATTTCCCATAATAGTGTTTTTGCATGATACCTCTTTTATTCCATGCTAAATTCCAAATTTCCAACCCCTGAGTTGAACTTGATAACCAGACTAACTTTTTTGTATGGAAATTAGGTGCATATTTTGATTTCCAAAGCCTTTCCCAAGGTGATGACCCCCCTTTTAACCATCTCCACCATAATTTTGCTCGATTTTCTTTGTTGGTTACCTATGGATCTTGAAGACCTAGCCCACCTGCATATTTTGGTTTGCACTCTCTTTAAGGCCACTAGCACCCATTTTCGTTTCACCTCTACTGCTCGCCACAAGAAGTTCCTTTGGATGTCCTAGATCTTTTGTAGTACTCCTTTGGGAGAAGGGAGGATAGATAACATATACCTTGGAATTGCTTGTAGCACTGTGTTTTTTAGAATCAGATGACCAACCAGGTTTAGGGCTTTGACATTCCATTTTTTCACCCTATCCTCAAGGTTTGATACAATTTTTTCCTAATTGGAGTTCTAGGCTTGCACCATTAGAGGGACCTCAAGGTACTTTGATGGGAGGGATTTAAACATATATGCCCTGGTTTCTTACCTCTACATGGTGTAAATATCTTGAAATAAATCTTTTAATACTCTTCCGGAAATATTACTACAGCAGTAACCATGTTGAATCTAATTTTGCAAAATATTAAGCCATTATATTTTGCTAAATGGAATATATTGTGGAAACATTCTCTATCGACTAACGACTTCGTTCCTGGAATCCCACCCAATGAATTGAGAAATCAATGAAAGGTAGCACCTAGACAAGAAATAAAGGTGTGTAAGTTAACCAAATATCTCTATGGTATAAAACGGACTCCCAGAGCTTGGTACATAAAAATTGATGAGCATTTTTCACAGCACGGTTGAAAGAGAAGCCCTTATGATCCTAACCTATACTGCAAAGATCAAGGGGGGATATTGTGATCATCGTTGTGTATGTCGATGACTTAGTAATCACAGGTAGTTATGAGAAGAGAATTTTGGCAAGATTTGAAAAGGTCCTTTGACATGACCGATCTTGGTCTATTGCATTACTATCTTGGTTTGGACGTGTGATAGACACATCACCGGATATTTGTATATAAAAGAAAATATGCCAAGACACTTATTGAGAAATCACATATGAATGGTTGTAAGCCCATGCAAACTCCCATGGAACTAGACCTAGTAGGAACCACACCTCTTATCATTCAAGTGACACGTAAGTTACATTGTGGCACACAAATAAGTAAAGTAACATGGAACTGGCACTTGCCCCCATTAATCCAACGCATTCAAAAACATCTGGAGGTGTTGAAAACCATGGAATTCACCTTAGTTCAGTGTTTTCGAATGTGTTGGTGGATAGGGTGGAAAATAAAGGGGTAGATAATGTCCATTTTCTCACCGACATGATGTGCAAGTTTTCAGAGGGCTAGCTAAAGGAGGAAAGCCAAAGGTTGGCAGAGAGAGATCACTCCACGCCATTAAGGCAGGTTGATAGAGAAGGGGTGGGCCTGAATCAGGACAGTGATCTACCAGTTCATATGAACAAATAATCCTTCATTATGGACATAATTAGGAAACGAGAAGGGGTATGTGTCTAAAATACAAGGATAGAGTGATGGTTAATCATGGGAAGGAGAGGATTTCCCCCATAATAGATTGTTAGTGTGATCGTCTCATTAATAGGAGATGTGGCAAGAGGAGTGTGAAGTTACGAAATGAAGAGGGGAAACATACAAGAGCAAGGTCGGGGTGATTATGATTTTGAACAAACTGCTCGCAGGGGAAAATGAGAGGAAGGACGTCCACAAGTACACACGAATGAACAACAACATCGCTAGCAGGTCAGAGTTACTAAAAATGGAGAGGGAAAGTACTCAAATATCTGCGAGGCAAGTATCATATGGGGTGTCATCTTTAAATCATAGCTAGGGAGCAGGCTTCATCGACATAAGGCAAAACACTGAAAGGCGGTGTAATTGTGAGTTAGTGATAGTAATTTCTATAAGGGAAATTCAGTTATCAAGGAGTGCAATGAGTAAGAGCTAGAGTGATGCTAGTAGGCCAAGAGGTAGTTCCTGAGTGGATGCTCAGGGCTTTGAGTTTTGCAAACAGACATGCATGGAGGAAGCAACGGAGGTTGTTGCTAAATAGTCACACAAAAGGGAAGGATATAGTGGAAATCTGGGAGAGTGAGGTTAGAAGACATTCTAGGGTTATCTTTGATGGTAGAATAGAGGAGGAAGGATATTGGATCATCAACAAAGGGAAATCCAAAACATAGATGATTGTGTACCAAAAGACCTTGGAGACTGCTTGGCATGTCAAGACTCTAGTGGAAAAGTTGTAAGCAGAGGCAGCAGAGTAGAGGAAAAAGAGGCAACTGGAGACAGAAATCGAGTTAAAATCTATAGACCAACGCCTAGAAGGAATTAAAGAGGATCTCAAGGGTTTGGTTAACATAGAGAAATTTCATGTTGGCAGAATTGGGGATCTTAACAAAATGTTCTCAATCTATCTAAATTATATCGATAATGTGGATATATCGATGGGTGTAGAGATAGGAGATTTGGCCCGCTTGAGGAAGTATCAAGTTCGAGAGGCTTGCGCTGCAGGCGGCTGTCCACTGGCAACCCTAGAGGCTCCAACAAAAACCCTTGTGGAGGACCCAACAATGGGGCCAATGACGATAACATCTCCAAGTAAATAATATTGTGTTAGTTGATCATGGCATCGACCAATCTTTTGTTTAGTTTTGTGTTATGTTTATATAGGTAGTATTGTAGTTATTTTGTCAAGTTTAGGTTTGAAGATCAAAGTTATATAGCTATTCAGATAGGTAGACCTACATACAGTAGTAGTGGGAAGGGGAACTTTTTTTAACTATATAAGGGAAAGTAAAGACAGAAAAATCTAATGGCATGCCTAGTTAAATGTGTGAGAAAGAGAATCTTCTTCTACAACTGGTTTGGTAAACCATCTACTATTTATGTATTGTATGTTTATTTAGTAATATATTGAAACTTTACTAACTTACAAAAGAGTTATCTTATTATCTTTCCCTTTAATATATTGTCTATTAAAAATATATGCTACATATTAAAAGATATTAAACTCTTAGAAACTTAATCTTTCTTATAAATATGAAATATTTGATATGATAAACATAAAATTTTATGTAAAAAAATTAAAAATATATATTTTGTATCAAAATATATTGAATTCTTCGATATGTTTTTTACCATTTTTACCACTGGATGATGTGGAAAGAAATTTGATGAGGAATTTGATATCATATAAACTTAAAATTTTAATTATTAAGTCAACTATATGGGGTTATCAGGTTATCTTTGTTTTCAGTATGTTCTGTTTAAGGAGACATGTTTTGTATTAAAAAATCAAATTTAAAAATAATTAAATTTTATTACTGAGTCAACTATATGGGGCCTATCTTACCTTTCAGCTATTTTGTATTAAAAAATATAAATAATTTACAAGAATATTTGTTTATGAGGTGTTTGGAGAAATTTGATCTCTCTTTCAAGGCCCAACAAGGTTCAAATGGATTTGCTCTAATGCAAATGAGGACTAGCTTCATTTCGAGATAAGGTTTCCAAGGTGTGAATATGTGAGGAGTGTTTATCATTCCACCATCGCTGTTGTTATCACAGAGGAAGATGCATTCTCATCCTCTTTTTAAGTGTTACAAGTAAAACTAGATAAATAGAACAATAAAATTAACTGGGTACAGTGGCACATACAGCGAATTCCAAACAAATGACCATATTTCAGCACTATTTTCACTTGTAATAGAAGATTATCTCAGTATTGAAATGTTGTTAACTCAAACTATTTAGTAATTCAGTTTTCATCTCCAATTTAATAAGTGCATTGTATTTGTAATTCCTCATACAAGTAAATACAACTGAATTTAGATTGTGGATACCTTATTAACCAACTTTGGAATTCAGAAGTCATAGGCAGTAGATATGCTGCGGCTCTTAAAACAAAAATTTAAACAGTAAAAATATATAAAGTTTCAGGAAAAAATAATAAGCATTCTCCAAATAATTATCCCTGGAAACAGTAAGCTCAATTGTTTATATGAGAGCTCTTCCTCCGTAAAATGAAACTCATGCTAGTAGATTTATAGTCAGCCTAAAGCACTCCAAAAGACAATCAAAGAAGAATCACCACCCTATGAAACCTCAGGCTGCTTCATCTGTGGTCCGATAGTACATAGGATCCACTCATCATTAGGCTCAGTTGAAACCTATGGTGACCCGTTTACAAAGCATGACAGTCCTAAGGGGTACACAGGGTACTAGGAATTTGATATCACATATAAATCTGGCTGTAAATCTGACTGTAAATCTGCCTTACATTGACTATAAATCTACTAGCATGAGTTTCATTTTACGGAGGAAGAGCTCTGATATAAAAAGTGATACACATCACAATCATGGTAGCTGACGAGGGAGGATAGGGAGCCTCTAGAATCTCTAAACAAACAGTATCCGTCCCTGTCTCATGACTGACATGGCAAAAGAGTATTCTCTTCTGATTCAGTTTCATTCCAGAAAAGTCTACAAATCCTATTTTTCCTGTCAATCTAGTATTTTCCCTTCGTTTTAATCTGATTTGAACACATCTAAAACTGACACATAGGAAATCTCAACCCATGCATGATGTGAAGCTGTAAGAAGCCAGGGTGGAGAATCATCTCGATTCTCATCTTCGATACACAAAATGTGTCCATGGTTCAGGTGAGTTTGTATGCCAACTCTCTAGGAGGAATGATCCACATGATGTGAAAATGGGGACAACAACGTAATGTTATGATCTGGCACATACCTAATAAAACAAACATAAATCCTAAACACATACCTGTTTTAGGCAAAAACTATGGAAGATTGGACTCACAAAAAAAAAAATGGAATTAAATGCAGAGCTTATAAAACAGAGCATTTCTCAACCAAAACAGAGCTTATAAATGCAGAGCTTATAAAAAAGAGCTTATAAATGCAGAGCTTATAAAACAAAGCTTATAAATGCAGAGCTTATAAAAGAGAGCTTATAAAACAGAACATTTATCAACCAAAATTAAGACATCACGTCTGTAAAATGCTAGTCATTGCACAATTGTTCTCTGCTTAAAAAAGTACCATACGAGTATTCCAAACAAAAATTGTGGGGATTTTTGTTCTATATCAATAACATAGTCTAGCTCTCCATTCAAATACTTGCCAGTGAAAGTAATGCGGGTTGACTGCAATTTTAACTTGGACTAGAAAAATGGCTGCAAGGCTGCATTTATTTTCCATATTCGAGTACATGGAGGCAAAGTTTGACCCTACCCTCCTCCTTCAGCGCTCCTGATATTTCTCAACAACATATGGCAATGAAAGTTTGCTACCTGTGAACAATGAATGAAACCAATATCTAGTGGTAACAACAATCTCCAAAGACGTTAGAAGGAAGTGAAGTTACAGGGCTAACCTGGTCATGACAAGGGTCTCTAAGATGCGTTTGGTTTGGTTAGACTCCCACAACACGTGAAGATATTTCCTTAACAGAGGCTGATCATGATGCTAGCTTGGTTCAAGGTTCATATACTTACTCTTTTTGTTCTTCTGCTAGGTATGCATATATATGCTCTTAGGTATACTACTAGATATACTGCTGGAACTACAACTTCTAGTGCTGCTTCAAAAAAATTAGTGAATTAGCAATAACATAGTAGTGAGCTTGAGTGGACCCTCAGGGGGACTCTACACTAGCTAGGATCTGTCCAAGTTAAATATAAAGCACACTTTCACAACCCAACACTAGATACTCTACACCAGCTAGGATCCATCCAAGTTAGATATCAAGCATACTTTCACAACCCAACACTGGATATTCACTGAGTTTGGAAGGAAATAAACTTTAAATAGATTGTAGATCTATTTGATTGGGAAATCTTCGGAACAACATGGAGATTTAATTACACTACAACACATTCCTTGCTGAAAAATGATCCTATAAATAGAATGCAGATTTATCTTGTTCCCCACTATTTTCACCATCTTCCCATACACTATCAACAACTCGCAAAACAACAAGGAGATCAATACTTTTCATTTCCAAAGAAATACCACCTACCACATTATCAATAGTTTCAAAAGGGAATCAGTTTCTTTATACAACAGATGGCAAAGTTCCTTTAAGGGGTACTCCTTTGGGGATCCTATTATTAGACTTTGTAGGTGGTCCATTTATTGGAAACACCAAATGAACTATATCAAAATTGCAATCTGTGCCTCCTCCTTGTAGAGTTATATAAAGTGTTGTAGAACCTTTCTCATAATTCAACCTAGCTAGTTGTCTGCCACTGCATTTTTACCTCAAGATATCACTTCTTTGGAAATGGCTATAAGGTTTGCATAAAATTATGAACCCATAGTTAAATAGGAACCTCCTATATCTCCTAATGATTTCACAGTAATACATGTTGGAAGTACCACCGAATTGTAGGGGCTGGTTGACAGAACTGGATTCCAAAATGTCATTACCTAGTGGAGCCCAAATTTTTGGTAGGCCTCTATCATTAAGTACCTCTATCATATCATGCCATGAGTGAAACTTGATTTGATGTGCTTACCCACCATTACATGGGGGTCTTTTCCAATTTCATATACATTGTTGCAACCCTTTGCTCAGGCACAATCTACTCCACCAGTTGTTCCAAAGATTCTTTCATGGTATCAGTTGTGCCATTAAACTCAATATCTTCTTAAGCTCTGCACTAATCCACCTAACTATTTTCAACATCATGCAATGCCAAAAAAAAATTACAGTGTATTCAAGAGTGATTAAAATCTATATTTATCTTTTTCCATCGATCAGACACTAACACACAAGACAGAGTTCCAAGTCGTCATTGTGCTCATACAAAATAAAAAATCAACCTTTCTTAGACAAAGGCACAAAAAGAGTTGACAATTGCAGGCATAGTAGAAAACATATTCACATTCAGGATCACTTTTGACAAATGAGTTCCATTTGCAGAGTATAGTTACTATCCATAAAGGAGTACACTGGTGATCAAGCTCAGTATAAGGTCATATTGAGTCATTAGCAAAAGCCTTATGGCTATCTCTATGGAAGGAAGTAATTTTGACTGCATCCTTACCAGCACTGGAAACTTCTGCATCATATGTAGGTCCATATTTTATAAGTGCCTTTGTACTTTTCTAGATGGAAATAAACAATTTGAAAGTCAAGGCTATGTGCTAGTTTGTGCATTTTTTGTGGAAAAGGTATTAGGATCCTTGTCACAATGACAAGGGCATTACAAAAAACACCAGTTAGCTTCACAGGCTAAAGCAACATTAACAACTATTATATACAAGAAGGGATTGTTGCTCTCCAGTTAGTCAAGACAAAAGCATACACGCAGACAAATTATCAACTAGAAGAGTACAAATGTTGAAAATGTTGGAGCTTTTTGTTGGCATATGCATGGCATTTGTATTTTACCTCTTCAAGTTGTTATGACCTTCATTATTCTACATCAAAACTTGGGCTTGACAACATTTTCAGGGTTGGCAGCCTCATTGGAAGTTATGTTGCAAAATTTGCCAGTTACAAAATTGGAACAAAAATTTCAAAACAGAATCATGGAATAAAAGGACAAAATTACGAAGGCCACATCGGAGACATTAAAAATTAGGAGGATCTTAAAATTGCAAGCTTGGGAGACAAGATTTCTTTGGAATCTAGAAATTTTGAGGTAGGCATAATGTAGTTGGCTATAAAAATACGTTTACACATCAACTATCACAACATTTCTTTTCTCCGTTACACCCACATTTGTCTCTGTTTCAACTTTTGGTACATGTATGCTTATAAGAGTGCCTTTGATAGCAGGGATAATTCTTTATGCACTTCAATCCTTTGAGAATTTTTGAGTTGACTGATATGTATAGGAGATATAATTAGATATGTATATGAGATATAATTAGATTTGTTTTTTGTGCCATAGAAAAAACATACCCTTAAAATGAAATTCATAGATGAATTACCTAAAATTTGAATGCATAAATGGGTGAAAAACCAAGCTAATACATAGTGAAAAATTCAAAGAGATATTTTTTAATAAAACAAACAGAAAGCCTAAACACATACCTATTTTAGGAAAAAACTATGGAAGATCAGCCTCACAGAAAAAAATGGAATTAAATGCAGAGCTTATTAAACTGTCTTGGCTGTCTGAAAGGGTTGTTGACAGATGCGCCTCACCTATTAATGCTACAGGATACCCCCGACCATATTGGATATAATGTGTGCAACCTCTCCTCAAAGCACACAGATCGCAGATTATCAAAGCACACGGATCACTGATTATCTATCTGTTCAAAAGTTTCCCAAATCGTTGAATCACATATTATCGTCTATTCAAAAGTTTCCCAAATTGTTGAATCAAAGATTATCTTATGTTTCGTGCGAATTTGGGCAAGATTAGAAGTCACGTTGCAAACTACATGTATCCTTATTTTTCTACAAGAAATAGTCTAATGTGAAGTTGAATATGCTAAATGTGGTATTGGATGGCAATGATGCTAATGAGAAGTTGGAAAATTGGAAAGTGAACATATCCAATTGGAAAGTGAACATATGACAAAGCTACAAAAAAATCTTGGAATCTAAACCTCTCATATTATTCACATGTTTTCCTATGATTTTATTCTAATCCTATTATCCTACTCAAGCCTATTTTCTATACAAGTGGATAGGAGGAAAACTCCTTGAGTGGAGGAATGCTTTCCCTCCGATAAGCAATAAAAACCCAGATCTTGTTTCCTGGATCACCATGCAGTAGTAGTAAGGAGGATTTACTATTCTTAGGAAGTCATGTTGGGTTATTGAACCAACCAAAACCACTCGTATGCCTTGGGATGATAATGGTATTTCTCCTTAGATGATGTCCAAGGCCCCAAACAAAGGCATCCTTGTGGGGAAAAATATCC
>APFE031386718.1:0-17842 GCA_000404065.3 Pinus taeda
AGTGAAAAGGATCTTTAGACATCTCAAAGGAGCAATAGATTATGGGATGTGGCACTTGAAGAGAAAGGATTTGACACTAGTATCTTACACAAATGTAAATTGGGCAGGAAGTATAGATGATAAAAGAAGTACAAGTGGACCAACTTTCTACTTGGGAGACCATTTAGTATCTTGGTTGAGCAAGAATCAATCTTCAGTATCCTTGTCCGCAACAAAAGTAGAATATATTGCAACAACAACATGTTGTACTCAGGTCCTCTAGATGAAGAAAACCTTGTGAGACATACAACTAAAATATGATGGTCCTATTTCGATACTTTGTGACAAGACTAGCACAATAAACATCTCCAAGAATCTAGTGTTGCATTCCAAAACCAAAGGTATTCCTATCAAGTTTCACTTTATACAAGAGAAAGTCAAGGAAAATAATATCAAGCTAGACTACAATGGGACAAAGGAACAGATTGTAGACATATTCACGTAACCACTTCCCAAGGAGACATTTGACTATCTCAGACAAAAATTGGGATTAATTTCTACTCCAAATTAGATTTCGCAATAAGACAAGGAGAAAGATAGTGTCAAGGGGAGTTACCCCTTGCCATTGATGTCAAAGGGGGAGAGAAATATAAAGAAGCACAAAGATAGGGGGAGTATGATGGTTGCCATCAGTGACAAAGTGGGAGATTGTTTAAAGAAGTTTCCATTGATGTTAGAACTAAGAAAAGGCAAGCCTCCAAGGAAACCTAAGTGCCTGACCCCAATAAGGTCCTATGAATGATGCCAAAACCAGTATATGAAGAAATCATATAGTAGAAGTGCTTAAACCCTCAAAGTTACAAATCAAAGCCTAAAGTAGCCCTTCAAGAAAATTCATGAATTATATAATATATATATATATATATATGTGTGTGTGTGTGTGTGTGTGTGTATGTATGTATGTATTATATATATATACATATACATATATACATCATATAATATATACATATATACACACACACACATATATATATTATATATACATATATATAAATATATATATATATATAAATATAAATATATATATATGTGTTGTGTGTGTGTGTGTGTGTGTGGTGTGGGTATAAATAAAATACATAAATGTATGTTGTAAAATATGTATATATATATACATATAAACCTTTTTTGTGCTCAAGTTAGCCTAATTATCAAGTCAAATGTGACTTGAGGGGTCAAGACCACTATCTACAGGAGATCATGCACTCATTTAACACACACTTGCTAATTTATCTATATAAATGATCTTTTTGGTGGCCTCGGGGTTGAAATAAGGAAGATAGGCCAAGATTTTAATGGAAGATAAAGGAAAACAGAGGTCTGAAAAAAGCATAGGAAGGAAGAGATCTAGGCTGAGACCAAGCTTAGGAAATAGTGCCAATCAAAGTTGATGGTGAATTGGGGGAAGAGTGTTTCATTTCTTTTTAGAGTGATTAAGGAACAACAAAAGGAGACCAATCTCTGGCCAAGTTCTATGGGAGGTCAAGCTGAGCTAAGGTGAGTTTTGTTGTGGTTCTTTGTGGTATTAATTCGTGACAAGTTGTCGTAGTTTTGGAGGGGTCTAATCCCTAGCAAGCATATCGAAGTTTTATGTTACTCTAGTTGGTTCTGAAGGAGAAAACATTGCCCCTACCTGAGTCATAAGTGGATTTTTTTTTTACTCTGATTTTGGGATATTTTTTTATTGTTTTTGAAGTTGGAAGTTGGCTTAAAACAAGCCTAACTTTGATAGGTTGAATTCTTGAGTAGCAGGCCTTGGAAGAGGCCTAAAGTTTGTGTCCAACTGCAAGTCGAAGTATACCTTTGCTCCAGATCTATTTTGACCTAGTAAGTCATGCCCTAAGGGTTCACTTGTATTTTCCCCTTTTTGAATTCCAAGACAGTGAGGTATAAATCTATGCATGAGGGTCAAAACTTTAGAGATTTATTATGTGGCTATTTTGTGACAAGGCCAATGGTGGACGAATTTTCTTATGGATCTCTTAGATGCTAATTTAATGGAGAAATGAATCGGGTTTTCCATGTTTACTCTATGGAATGACCTAGCCCTTAAAGGAGTTTATATGTTGTGGTATCTTATCTATAACAAGTATACCTTCTTGTGTTTGGAAGACCTATGGTAAGGATTGTGCAAACAACAAATTGTACCCATGACTAAGAAGAGTATATTTGTTGGTGTAGATATAGAGAAGAAGAGTCTATTCATTGATGTGGAGCAAGCTTATGAAGGTAGAGTAAATCCAAGTCTTTGGACAGTATTTGTGTTGCAGACCAAACTGTGGATCAAGAACAAATTTGTGTGGGTGGTAGGGTGGTTTTAGGAAGGATATTACAATCTCCTTTAAGTCGGTGCCTAAGAAGTGTGAGTTGGTGCTCACTTGGGAGTTGGTGCTTGCTTTCAATTGGTCTTGATAAACCAGGGAGATGGTGCTTCCTTTTAGTTGATGTTGATTAATTTGAATGTACTCTTTAATATATTAAGAAAAGCATTCAATGTTTTTCTCCCGCTTTGGGGTTCCACTTAAAAATCTTTGTATAATGTATATTTTGTTATGTCCTTTGCTTTATATCTTGAGATACAGTTGCAAGTTTTTATTATTAAAAATTGTCAATATTGATTCATCCCCCTCTTTGTATTGTTGAGTTTTCCAACATTATGTACATATTTTTATTTTGCGTTAATAAGTTGTCTGAAATGGCCACGTTTATTGGGACCATGGATTTTAACAACATAAAAGCAAATGCGTCTATGACCTTTAAGCTAGTTGTGCCAGTGGTTACTTAAAGTGTTGATTCTCTATGGAACACCTTGTTTATCCTGAACATGGTACCAAAGCCTCTGTAAAATTTGGTTGTGCTATTGATCAAGATCTTCAACCTCTGTTGTTATGTTTCTAGGTTCTACTTATGTGCAATTCTAGTCTAAGAAAGATATTTATTCTATCTTAAATGCTACTTTCATTAGGAAATGTTTTTCATTTCACTAGAAGGGATTTCATTTTCCCAAGATACAATAATTTGTTTCAAATCTGGAGGTATGTAGTTTGAATACGCCATTTAAAAATAAAAAATTACAAAGTTAAGATTTTGGTTTTTCTAGTTTCATTCCCAATTCACCACTCTTACTGATGAGGATGTGCTTTTTTTCACATTCTTTATGTGACCTCTACAAATCATAACAGAGTGGAAAGTGTTATTTTATCTACATATGTTCTTCTTCATGCGCTCTATACAATCTTGGAAAATCAAAGACAAAGATAAATCTTGAATTTTCTAAGTAACCTAACCAAATCTAACCCCATTATTGTTGAGGTCAAAGTTTATTTTTCAAAATTTCATTTGTTTTTATATGAAGCCAAGTTGAAGTTATTTGCAAGAAAAAAATTGATCTTGAGAGTAGGCACGCACTTCAAAACACAAAGTTAAGAAAAAAAACCCTCCTCCTTCATCAAGGTTTCTATATATTTTACATTAAGTCACTTGATTGAAATTTGCTTTATTTATTCAACGTTTTGAGCTCAAATCTCTCTTTTTTAAGTTAGTTTTTAACAAAAAAATCACACAACTTTGAATATTCTTTTAATTTTATTATAAAATGTGTTTCACTTAAATCATAAAAGTGAATCACTATAAAATAATTTTAGTATTCTTTTTTTTCAAGCTATTTTTTTGCATGCAACTTTAATTTATAAAGAAACTTCATTGTGAAAGTGATTCTCTTTAGTCTATCATAATGGGTCACTTCATAAGTCATTTATTGTAAGAATGAACTTTGTTGATCCATTTTCATGTATTATATTTCAATTTTGGCAATCTACACCACCCCTTTTTATTTTCTCCCTTCCTCTTTTCAAAATCCACCATGTATTACAAGCTTTATATTGTATCAATTGAAATTTCATAACACTTAGTCATATTTAAAACTTGAGCAAAAAATACTTGTTGTGTGATGATCCTTCTCTTTAAAAAAAATTCCACTTCTCAAAGAGCATTTACCTCATGATATGTGTTCCACACTTCACCAATTCATGATGATTACAGTGCAGAAAGCCTTCAATATTGATGTCTAGCATATTCCCTACTTCATGTGTCTTTACTTCCACACTCCCATATAATTTTCATATACTTACTGAAATTTCTAGTTAATGTGAAAAAAAAAAGAATTAGGTTAATGTGGATTCATTATTTTGTTTTCCCATGAACCACTAGCCTTTTCAATGAACTTCCATTTATGATATGTGTATGTTTCCAAGAAAGTGATAGGTGATGAAAGTATGCTTTAGTAAATGATATTCATGAAAAAAACCTTTAAACAATGGAATTCCCATGATTTATGAAGTGATAGCCTCATGTATATCAAAGCCCAGTTGGAAAATATGGAAGATGGAAACTAGAAGAAAAAAAAAAAGAATTTTTGTGGATATACTATCAATTCTCTCTCATGTCAAGATAAAGACTTCCAATGGTTTGTCGCATATGAATGGCTCTCGAACTTAACTTGAGAGCAAAAAATCTAGAACAAGATTTGGATGACTAGTTTGGTAAAAATTAGGTGCATACCTAAAGTATCTGATTTTAAGGAGCTCATTTCCTATCCACTCAATGATTTGATGCAAAGAGTAGAACAATTCGAGTGGGAATTGAAGGAGAGAATGAAGTATTGTTAACTTCTAAATCTTTTAGAATGATTCTCCGACTTCCTAACCCCAACAAAAGTCTCAAGCTTCCTAACACAGACTCGCTTTTAGAATCTTAGAGTGGTGGGTCAAATTTATTAAAGGCTCTCTTAGCTCCTTTGGCCCAAATTCTAACTAACCTTTCAACTATTAATATTCTATGTTGGTATATCCTTATCAATATTTCCCATGGTTATTTGCATGTTTAATGGGATGACAGTCCACGCTTCACATTCCTATCTCAACTCTATATCTTTTGTATATTTTTTTTTGTGGGGTGAATTTCATTAGTCAGAAAACTGGGAGATACATATTGCATATCAAAATTCACATTAGAGGATATTTTAGCTTAAAAGTTCCCATCAAATTTTCACGTACATAATATGTAAACCAATAAAAATCCTTTAAATTTAAAAAGAGGTACATGTAAATATTTTGGAGGGAGAATAAAAAACTACTTTTTAAAATTGTATTCTTGACTTCTCTCCTTATAGGTTTACTCAAATTTCAAGGGTAGACACTCACTATATGCGGAATTAAATTTTGCATCCAATGAGTACCTATTAAGTATATGTTTGAGAAGACCCAAATTGATAAAAATTGTACATTAAAAAATGTTTTGAACACATTTTTTTAATGTATCTTCATTTTTTATCAATGCGGGTCTTCTCAAAAGTATGCATAATGGGTACTCATTGGATGAAAAAATTAATTATGCATCCAACGAGTGTTTACGCTTGAAATTTGAGTAAATGTATAAGGAGATAAGCCAAAAATACAATTAAATAAAAAATAAAAAAATTCCCTCAAAAATTCATAACTCTTATTTTACTATTTTCCTATTATTTTATTATTTTTCCTTAGGAGGCCACTTTTAGGCTGAATTTTCCTCTAATGAGCCAATATCTCATTAGCGAGAATGGATCAAAGCCAAAATTGGACTCTCTATAAGGAAGAGAGAGCCAGATAAAGCTTGACAATAACAAAATTAAGACAAACACCTCTAATATACAAGTCAAACTGACCAATTACAAAGAAAACTATAAAAAGACAAGTACACATGAAGAAAACATTAGTCATCATGCTGTGAGTTCTGAGTTAGATCCTGGTATTGGGATAGAAGTGATCGTTTCTGTTGAATTATATCCCGCTATTGGGGGCATGCCAAGTCAGTGCTTAAGCACTCCACTATTTTATCCAGAGTGAAAAGATGATTATGTATGTTATCACAAAACCTTCTCCTGATAGGTTGCTAATGAGGAAGACCTTGAGTAACTATTGTTATTTTCATAGCACAGGGTTTGGAGTTTCCATATGTTCCTCATCTCTTGAATTTGCCTTTGCTTAAGGTTCAAAACTTCTAAAGTGGTCTTTTTGTGTCTCTGCAGTAGCATACTTTCATAATGGCCCCCATTTCATTTCAAGATTGATCCATAAAAACAAAACTGGCAGTTTCAGCAGTTTCGTAGCGTGCTACGAAACTGTTGTGTGAGTCGAAAACACAATTTTTTCCATTCTTGGGATTTTTAATGGCTTCTCCATATGCTAATGGGCCAAACAAAACTGACATTTCCATCCAAAAATAATCTTCAATCTTCAAAAAGTAAGTTTTTCATCAAAATTGTGTCAAAATTTCTTCACTTATTGTCAGGTTCTTTTATGTTGAACTGTTCTTCTGGTTCATTCAGTTGAATCTTCAAATCTTCAAACTGTCTTTTCATCATTCGGATTTTAGTTCTTAATTTTTTATTGACCCTTCTGACATATCTTGCCTCTTTTATTGCAGGGACGGTCCAAGTGAAATATTGAGCATGACTGCCCACTACTTCATATCTTGGAGCTTTTCCAACTTCCCAACTGGCTTTTACTCTTTTGAAATTTTCTTTTTGAATTGCATGTTTCCTTTCCGTTTCCTTGAGTTAGGCAACCTCAAGATTGGCAGACACCAATTTCTTTTTGACCTCCTCAAAGCTACATTCTTCCTCATGAGTGATAACTGCCTTGCCTCTGTCATCTTTGTGCACTAGTGATGATTGTACTAATGGAACCACGAGCTCTTCAAGGAATTCTGCTACCTCCCCTATCTCTCTTGCGTCTAGCTCTACCTCTTGTAACCTTCTTAAATGTCTACTCACGGGTCTTCTTGGCTTGAAGACAAACTCTGAGACCTGGTCATAATTGAAGCTTTTTAGAAGATTTAACTCTTTTTGTTTTGCTCTTATCTGCTTCAAGTAAATCTACTTGGAATAGAGGGGTCTCTTCTATGTCAATAGCCTAAAGGAGATCATTCAAACTTCCCTTTGATGTTGGGCTTTCATCAGCAATCACTATCTTCCCCTTTTCCTTGGCTAATTGACTTTTGGTTACTCTTCTTTGGACAGTTTTATCAACAGACTGCTCTTGTACCACCTCCTTGATCTGAACTTTCTTCTTCTATGACTGTTGAGGAGTATCTTGAACTATTAGTGGTGTCATAGGCTCCTTCACCTACTTTCTGGCTTTCAATTTCGCAAACCTACTTGATCTTGCTTCCTCCTGATGACTTACTGCTGGTGAAGATACTTCCTTAGCCTTAGGGCTAAGTCTTGTTTCAGTTCTAAAGTCGGTCATAAATAAGAAAGCAGACCATTCTCTTCCAATCTTCTAAAGCTCATGTAAAACAATTAACTTGATCAACCCATGATGGAACAATGAGGTTTCACAAGCTTCTTTCTTTAATTGAACCTTATCAGACATTTTTCCTAAGCTATGAAACAGATAAAAAGGTAAGTCTAGAGATATTTTTCCAGTGAAACGTAATAGAAGCTTAAAGTGGTAAGAGTACACCTTATGGTATCTCCCTTCACAGGTAAAATATCTTTGGATGCATGACAGCAAGTTGGCATATGAATCTTTTACATAGCTTCTGGGCACTGATTTGGTTAAGTCCGAGCCTATGAATTCCGGCTTCAGAAATTCTTGGCATGGTGCCATTTCAAATTTGAAGTTCTTGAACCATCTCTCCTGGCCTCTAGGAATCTCTGTGATTGTAGATATAACCTCGGGAGAAACTAGTATTTCAAGCACTCCAACCCTTGAATTCAAACCGGTGAAATTGAAGGAAAATTCCTTGGTTACTTGAATGTGACCACCCTGAAGTTTTTCACAAAATCTCCAGCAGCCTACCTGTTTGAATGCATGTTCAACCTCTCTGTTCCTCATGAGAACATCTAAGCCTTCAAGCTCAGAGCTAAGACACTAGCTTGATCTATGAATTTTCCTTTCTTCAAACATTTCTGTGAGACACCTGCAAGGAGACTTGAAAGAACCCGCATTGTCTTAGTTTGGAAACTACCTCTCTTGAGCTTGAAACGGTGAACTACCTCGCTTGAGCTTTCAAAGAATTATGGTCCCTGAGCTTGCTAATTGTTTTCTTATGCATGAAGGAACACGGAAAATAATAAGACCAACTCACCTTACCTTACCCTATTTGAAACTGGAAAAGATTGTGAACAAGACCCCTAACGAATCTAATGATGAGAATGAATGGCTGCATGTGATAAGCAAGGTTCATGGACTGACACATGGTGATGAAACATTAACAGATTTTGATGGATTAGACAGGTGGACAAGATTTGTCACCAATCCCTGATTTCATAGCACAGTCAGTGAAAATTCTGGGTTTTGCGCTACAAAATCTCCTAACTACGAATCCCTGATTTCCTAGCGCACATAATGTATTTTATGGGTTTTGTGCTACGAAAACTCCTAGGTGATTTCGTAGTGCATGTTGAATTTAAAATAGCCTTAACACATGACACTTTTGAAATAATGAGGGATCAATGATAGGTAAGACAAGATTGTTGATCTTATTTGATGATGGGAACAAGACTCCACTCTATGATTTAGACTTCCTAAACAAAACAATAAACATGACTTGACCAAGACTAACATAAAACTTTGGAAACATACCCGTTGTCCAAAATTTTAGAAATTTTTACAGTGATAACAATGTATATGCTTGGGGGAATGGAGGATGTACACACATGACTCATAACGATCTAGAATGGTCCTTCCCATGAGGAATTTTAGTTTTCAGTATAGATTGATCCCTTGCATGTATTGGTTATATCTCCCCCTTGTGTTTTCGGTGTTTGGCACCCAATTGCCCCTTTCAACCAAGACCTTTGTGTCTAACAAAAAGGACCTATTAAAGGAGGCTTCCTCCTCCATGCTGGTGAGCTCTTCTTGGACATGTGGAGGGGTAAGTTCCTGTTGGCTTGATGGGGCCTGACCTAGGTTCAGCTTTAATTGTGTCAACCAACAAAACCCTAAGTACTGGCCTTTTCGAAAACAATTTGCGTAGCACATGCTAAAGACTCACCTGAAGCAGTATTGGGGGATGCTAGAACCAATTTTCTGCATCCAGTGGCCAGTGTAATGGTTTCTTGATACCCTTGCGGCTTCAATATGCCTTCGCATAGATCTAATCCTTCTGACATACAACTACTGCAAATCTATCTAATTGACCTTCAGATCTTTGCGAAGGTACTTACTTGTACTTATCATGCATAAATATTATAGATATACTAGGTTCACGCAGTAAATAAGCATCCATTCATATAAAACAGATTACAAAGCGAATATACACAAACTTAGAAAAAGTAAATAATAGAACACAGATACTTCAATTTCGGCTCAAAACAGTCTTTATTAGATAGAAACGTTTGAATATAGACTTCTTATCCCTGCACACTCAACTGCAGGGGCCCGTGCATTCAGCCTACAGACTTACCAAGGTCTCCACTTACTTAGATGCAGGAGCCTTCCCCTTTCGCCTAAGTACAGGAAACAGACCTTTCCTGCCTCAGTACCTTGTCCTTACGATGATTCTTCTTAATTAGATTGATCCTTAGACTCCCAATGACTCATCTATTTATAGCATCTACTTTACAATACCATGGTTCATAGACCATGGGCAGGTCTCAAAACAACTCTATCACCTACCCAACTAAGGGACTAAATCCCCTTTGAATTCTACTAGCTTCGTACTCTGCTTTTCCACATTTCGTGGAGAGTTTACATTCTTTACAAAAGATAATACAAAATTGACTCAAAACTTAACAAATTTGACCCCAGGGACCCATCCCAATAGTTCCCAAAATCATGAAGGAATATAGAACTATGAACAAGGAAAGATAAATGGAGAGACCTCATGGCCCAGGTGTTAGAAGACATCGTTAAGTTGAATAATTGGTTTCAACAATTATAAGTCTATTTCATTTTTCATAATGTACAAGTGGGGAAAAACAAATATTTTTTCATACTCAAGCTAGAAGGTCAATTATAGGGTTGGTGAGAAAATCTACAGCGAGACCCTTAGAATAATTTGGGGGGGGGGGGGGGGGGGGGGGGGGGGGGGGTAAACTTGTATTACCTTCAAAACCTGCAAATATTTCTAATTTTTTCCTCCTAGCAAACCATTGAGTGACCAATATTGTGATTAAACAACCAAATAGAGATCAATGCAGTGAAATTAATTGATAGGATATATGATTTTACCTCTAATAGTCACACAAATGACAAAGTCAAAGCACTCCACAAACTCTGCTAATATAAGCGTGCACCATTGTGAGTAAATCAAAGGGCCAAGTCTCAACTATTGGGTGAACTATATCCCTAGCTTATAATAAAATACCAGAGCAAAGTATACATAACAATGCCAACCTTTACAAACCTCCTAACTTTAGTGTGTCACTAAGGCACCCAATGGCCCACCTGAGGCTCCCTCTTAGGATTTTTTGGGAAGGTTTGTCAGGGGCTTATCAAAGTCGAACCTATAGCTAGAGTAGAACTAAACGTGTCATTCCACCAGTGATATTATGACAACCTATCTTTCCCCCAGTTAATCCTCTTAGAAAGCTAGCCAAGGAAAATATGCACTTGCCAAGGAAAAATTAAGATAGAAACAACATTGTACCCACTAGAATTCAAGACCCAAAAGGAGCAACAACTACGAAACCATGAAAATGGGAAACTATAGCATCCCAGAAGTCAGCACAGAATAACAAATAGCCTTTGCCACCACCCAAATATAGATGCATTGTAGAATTGATAATTGATGAACCAAATTTGACATACTATGTGCAGCCTGCTTTGTCTTTCCTAGAAGATTTCCCTAACATACTCCCCTTCATATATGAGCCTAATGAACTTCTTCCCCTTCAAAATTGCACTGTGAAGTGCTCGATCTACCCACCCAAATCATAGCATTGTCCCATTTACTACTCATAGGAAAGGGACTTAATGATCACGCAAGAATGCATTCACATCTATGGGGTGTGTGTTTCCACTTCCCCCATGTTATCACCAAATGGGTGCGGTGGCAACCCACTCCCCCTCATAACATGCATGTGTCACCCTATCTGGGGGATATCTTTTGTATTTTATTTTAAAAAGGAAACCATATTTGATTGATTTGAGATAATATTGAATGAGATATCCTACCATTTGACCAAATATTTTAAAACTCAAAGATTTTTCATGATTGCATATCCTGCCCTGGCAATTCCTTACTATAATGTGTTCGAGGGATTACCTTTAAATATTATGAGTAGTTTTCACGGCATATTCCAGGAGGGTCCCCTGGTATGTGTTTTCTGTTTGATTTTAATTGATTTAGAAATGATTAATCATGTTTATATTCACTCCATTAGTCATTTCCATTAATTAACACACAATTTGTAAATTCCTGTAAAACTTTTCATGTAGTAATTCTGTAATTACATAGAATTCCCTGTCATTTTCCTGTAGTGATACTCTAATCACATAGAATTTCTTGTAATGGATACTTTATTTTCCTATAATGATACAGTTTTAATTTCAGAACGTGCATAAACGATGGAATTTATCATAAATCGATTACTATTATGTTTTATAGATATTAATTAAAATTAGTTAGAGTCAATAATGCTTAAGTAAATGATTGAAATCATAATTAGAAATATTTGAGTTTTGTATTTAAGAGTGGTTGTCATTAAATTGGTGTTAATTTTATTATAAACTTAGAACATCGATTTCAGTTAGTATTCTTTTTCATTACATTCTTAAACCAATTTTGACCAAATAATTACAATTTCAGAAAGAGCATGTAGAGTGAAAGTGTAATTTATACATCTGAATCTACAATCTTATTCCAACAAGGTAAATAATTGAATTTAGAATTGTGAAAACAATTTCAAGCTTGAATCAACTATGATATTTACCTGTACTTGGATTTTTTTATTTATGCATAGGAAAACGCTTAGGTAGCCAGTTTGCACATATTGTGTTTCACCTCATAGTTTATCTACCCTGGGTTGACAAATAAATGTTGATAAATATAGCCCAATATATTACTTGACATGGGGTCTGCCCGGTTCCCTCACTACCAATCAAAGGCCTACCAAGCTGAGTTGGCTCTGACTCCACCCATGTCATCTTGCGCCCAGTCATCCTGATGACTCCTATGTGCCTCGCTCCAAAACCTTTTAGGGTCCTGCAAGTAGGATGATGTCATGCTAACATTACACATATCATGTGTTGATTCCGAAGTGGTGACACATTTCACCTATATTTGGCCCATTAGGCCACCCAAAAATTTTGAATTTTCCTGCCATGTGTCCCCTATATTGACATCATGTTGATGTCATCACCGACCAATATAACGTTTCCACGTTGGCCAATTGTTTATGATCCTGACCCTTCACCTTTGTGTACCTTTAAAACTTTCAAGCTCATCTTAGCAGGCTTACATGTATTGTGGGGTCCTCCCGACGCATTTTTCGTTGGTTGTTGCTACCAACCATACCGCCACTATCATCCCACTCAACTCTTAAAGAGATCCTTTATACTTTCATTGGGATGCATCCGCCTTGGTAGCAGCTACGAACTTATGTGTCTGGTGGGACCTTTGCTGACTAATGAACATGCTCTCCATTGTGGCTCTATCTACCCAGATTCACCCAACACTTTGTTAGCGACTCCACTAAGCAGCTCCACTAGCTTTCGTCACACCGCAAAAATTGAACTTTCCCCAAAGGGTCCTCCAGCCATAATAGCTCTACAATTTTGATTCTGGCACTTAAGTTTTGGCTACCAATAACTCCTAATCTAGGAGGCCATTTGCAAACTTCAATATATCATTTGAAATCCCTTTCTAAGTACAATCCAACTATGCCATCTCCAAGAGTATCTGAGCTAATCTCTTGATGCAGAAATGCCTCCAAATCCTAGGAATCCATAACCATCATAAGTGCAATATTTTAGCTTCTTACCTCATCTTGCTACTATGATGTTTCTCTACCAGAGACTGCAACAACCATGGGACTCCCCCCTAAGCTTAACACACTATGAACATCAATATTAATCTTGTTGACATCAATTCCCACACACTTGTTGCCATTGACCATCTAGACAAGACCAATTGTCCAATAGAAAAATAGTTCATCTATTTTAAATAGTGTTTATAAAACCAATTATGGATAACATATCATTCATGAAAATAGTTAAATGAAGAAATATTACGCTATAACATTCATACAATATTATTTACTATATCTCTTTCTATCAAAGACAAGAATGGGAACAGAGTGGTTGAGCAAGCTGAAATTGAACAAGTCCTTATGGATCACCACAAGGAAATATTAAGTGAATCCCAAGCTGATAGAATGCATGCAATCCAGGAAATTTGTTCTGCCATTCCTCGACTAGTCACTGAAGACCAAAATAAAGCATTGATGAGAGCTGCTACTTTAGAGGAGATAGAGGAAACTGTGAAAGCAATGAAGAAAGGTACTGCTCCAGGCCCGGATGGCTTCACAGTTGACTTCTTCCAGGCAGGTTGGAACTTCCTGGGAAAAGAGATCCTGGAACTGGTAGAAGAATCTAGGATGAACCAGAAGGTATGGCCTGCCATTAACTCCACTTTCTATGCTTTAATCCCTAAAGGTGATAATCTGGAAGATGCCAATGGTTTCAGACCCATAGCGTTGTGCAATGTTATTTATAAGATTATAACATCTATGATGGCCAGGAGATTAAAACCCCTTCTGGATAAGTTAATTTCTGCTGAACAAACAGGTTTCGTTGAAGGAAGACAGATCCTTGATGGCCTGGTTGTAACTCAAGAAGTTATTCACTCCTTAAAAGTCAAAAAACAAAAGGGTATGCTGATTAAATTAGACCTGTCGAAGGCATATGATAGATTAAGTTGGAACTATTTGGGAAAAGTCTTGGAAAGTTTTGGTTTTAGTAGGAGGTGGATTGACTGGATTCATAGTTTGATCTCTTCCCCAATTTTTTCTATTCTTATGAACGGGACTCCCTCGAAAACATTTTCTGCTTCTAGAGGTATTCATCAGGGAGATCCATTATCTCCATTTCTGTTCATTCTAGCTGCTGAAGGACTGGGTCGCTTCATCAAGAAAGAAAGAGAAGCAAACAGAATAAAAGGTCTTAAGCTCTGGGGAAATAATTTGCCTTTAACTCATCGGCAATTTGTTGATGATATCATGCTGTTTGGGGAACCAACAGTCAAAGAGGTAAAACACCTCAGAAAAATCTTGGATCTTTTTGCGGAGGCTTCAGGTCTGGAAATCAACAGGGGCAAATCCTGTATTTTCATATTTAACACAGTGGATCAGGTCAAAGCCCACCTCATAAGACTTTTGGGTTTCAGGAGGGGCGAACTGCCTACTAAATACCTGGGCAACATCTTGGACTTTACCTCCAAAAAGATGAAAAATTGGCAAGGAGTTATAGATAAGCTAAGCAACAAGGTGGCAAATTGGGCCTTCAGAATTTTAAACATAGCTAGCCGAATAGTTCTGGCAAAATATGTCCTTCAGGCTATCCCTGTCTACCCTTTATCAATAATGGCAGCCCCCCTAGGTATTTGCGCAAGGATAAGAGAGCTCATTAGGAATTTCATATGGAGAGGGGCTGATCAGAAGAAAAAATGGGCCTTAGCCTCCTGGAGCCAGTTAATTGAAAGAAAGGAGAAAGGAGGACTGGGGCTGAGGGACCCTGAGATTCTCAATCTGGGAGTGAAACTTTGGTGGAGATGGCTCAGGGGGGGAAATGATCTGTGGAAAATCATATGGAAAGAAAAGTATAATATGCCTGAAACTGCAGTGGAAATCTTAAGGCGAAGAGAAACTCCCAAAGGGTCATCTATCTGGGACCTAGCTCGTCTAAACAGGGATCTGGTTGAAAAGCATACCTTCTGGGAGATCCGAGGTGGTGAAGAAGCTAACTTCTGGGAGGATAAATGGCATCAGAAGGAAAGACTGAGCAGCATACAGGGACTCCATCAGATCCGTGCCATAATAGGAGGAGATAGACCTCATGTCAGGGACTTGGAAAGTTAATAACCCAGAAGAAAGTTGGAGAATATGGATTGATCTAACGGAGTGGGACAGAGAGTTCAGCCCAGAACAAAAAGAAGCCTATAGGAAGGAGGTTGAGTCAAGAAAGATTAAGGCTCGCAATGGTAGGGATATTCTCCGGTGGGGGAATTCAATGAAAGGCTCGTTCACTACTAAGGAAGCCTACTTCCTAACCTCCGCGCAAACTGGAATCGAAGAGAACCCCGACTGGAGAATTGTATGGGAAAGGAATTGGTGGCCGAAAGTCTCCATATTTATCTGGCTGCCATCAAAAAACAAAATCCTAACCTGGGATCGAATTCAAAAGAAAGGTTTTATTGGCCCATCGAGATGCTACCTGTGTAATTCAGAGGGGGAAACCAGAAATCATCTGCTGATAAACTGTCCCTTTGCCAAGACCCTGTGGATAAATACCAAACGAACTTTTGGTAAACCTGAAAATGCCCCTTGTGAATTCAATGAAGTGGTTTTCCAATGGAATAAGGAAATCTTTCAATGCAAAGTGGTCAGAAGAGCTTGGGACCTCATCTCCGGATTTATACTCTGGATGATTTGGAAGGAGAGAAATCGCAGGATATTCCAGAACTCTGCAAAGGACCTGAAAGTCATTTGGGGAAAAGAAATCAAGCTACTGCGGGAAACAATCTTGGTTGATAAATGGGTAGGGGAAGATTGGAAAGCCAACCAGGTGGAGGAAGAAATCTTAAACAAATTAAATTTAAAATTCGAAATGGTTTTTCATAAACAGAATCCCAACCATGAGATGCGGACCTAAAGCCCCGATAAATTCTGCTATCCCAAAGATAATTTCATCAAATTGAATTTCGATGGGGCCTCTAAGGGGAACCTAGGCGAAGCAGGCTTTAGAGGCATTTTCCGGGACAGCAACAATCAGGTAAGATGGATTTATGCAGATTGGGGGGGGAAATGACAAATAATGAGGCAGAGTTCTGGGCTCTGCATCAAGGCTTGCGAATCGCAGTTAGAAATGGCTATTCTAATCTAGAAATCACAGGGGACTCTCAGATCGCGGTGGAAATGTTGAAGAAGCTCAGCAATGGCCGGAATTGGGAAAAAGTCACGAATAGTTGGCGAACAGCCGGAATTGTTCAGGAAATTGCTGATCTTCTGCAACGCATTGAGTATAAGGTAATAAACCATGTGAGGCGGAAAGGAAACCAGGCGGCTGACTTCTTGGCTAACTGGGGATGCAGAGGCCGCGACAGCTCGGTGGATGTTCAATGGAGAACAGTGTGCGGGCACAAGGAATGGATGGACCTGGCAACCATAATCAAGGCCGATCATGACCAAGCCACAGGCAAAACGGTCGAGAGTGATGAGCTAGAGCACCAGAGGGACGTGGAGCGTCCAGACCACGCAGGCTCATTATGATTAGGATCCCCATGCGAATTGTAATACTCGTGCGAAGCATTGGGGACGGACAGAATTTAGGACAGGCAGTTAAGGAATGTCAGAAAGGACCGAAAGAAGGAATCGGTGATCGCCATGGGAGATCACATCGAAAAGGTATGAAATCTGAGGGGAAAAATCTGCCTCATATAAACCCAATCATAGATTCGAACTGGCGCAGAAATGGCGAGTACATGTCAGGGACTGCAGGTCAGAATAAATCTAATAGGATGGTTGATAGGAAATGCCAGGATCAGAGGAACAGATGGCAGGATTCGGACAACCGGATTGATAGCAGGAGCGGGTTCCGGGATTTTATAAAAGCCTGCATGCAAAGCACCCGGCATTAGAAGACTTCAGTCAGCATTTGCAGTGTGAGAGGAGTCGCAGGTCGTCTGAGAGCCTCCCGAATTATTCAGAGTTGGCCTGCTATGAGCGGTTCTATGGAAACTAGAAAGAGGGCTCGGTTAGTGGAGGAAATGGAAGCTGTGCGAACCAGGGAACCAGACCGGAAAGGAAAAGGGGTAGTGAAGGAAAAGGACCCAGAGGAAGTTTTTGAAATTCCTGATACTTCAGACGAGGATGGAAGCCGCGACCAGAGTATGAATGCAGAGGAATGGGAGCAGTACGCCATGGGTGTTAGCCAGCGGACCCGGCGTGGCAGACGGGTACCGCAGCGTGGGCGTCGGAGGAGGATTTGTCAGGGTGTCCACGAGGCTGCCCCAATCCGTGGTCAGAATAGCGAAGCCAACAAAGCTCGAGACAGTAAGGGAGAAGAACCTGAGTCGAGCATACGTCTTGGCAGGAAGGCTAGACAAACTTTCGAGCACAAAATCCAGCGGGCAGAGAGAGCTTACGTTTAGAACACCAACCCCAAAATCCGGCGAATCATCCAAAATTTGGAAGAAGAAGCAATACAAGCTCAATCTGATTCGGAAATGGAGGATTGGGAGTTGTTGGTGCATGACCCCGGTAATACGAGAGGCAGAATGTCTCTTTTCAAACAATCCTTACACATTTACTGGGTGATGAAACGGTTTCTTGCCAAGGCCTTGGAGCAGGTGGCTTCTGAAATGGCTGAGGTGGCTCAGGGTGTTCCTAACTTGAGACGTGAGCTCCGCATCATGCAAATCTCCATGGAGATGTAAGGGAAGCAGTTAGATGAGATCCAGCATTGCTCAAGGACAGCCAGCAGAAGAGCAACAAGGAGGACTCTCCAATCCTTGCAAATGCAGTTGAGTAGTTTTAGTTCATGTCTTCCTTTTGATGAATTTACGGTACATAGATAATCTAGACAGCTTCCCTCATTTT
>APFE031386721.1:0-17760 GCA_000404065.3 Pinus taeda
GGAATAGACTTTGAAGAAACCTTTGCTCCTGTTGCAAGACTTGAAGCCATCTGAATGTTCCTTGCTCTCTCAAGTTTTCAAACTTCAAAGTATTTCAAATGGACGTGAAATCAGCCTTTCTGAATGGAGACTTGGAAGAAGAAGTATACATTGAACAGCCAGATGGGTTCATTCTTGGAAATGATCCGAATCTTGTATGCAGATTGAAAAAGGCTCTCTATGGGCTCAAACAAGCTCCAAGGGCTTGGTACTATCGTTTGGATAAATATCTTCATCAACAAGGTTTTTCAAAAGGCTCAGCAGATAGCAATCTTTATATAAAAGTTGAAAATGACAAATTGCTAATACTTGTTGTGTATGTAGATGACATTATTTTTGGCAGCAATGAAGAAGAGATGAGTCAAAGCTTTGCCTTGGTCATGCAGAAAGAATTTGAAATGTCCTTGCTGGGAGAACTGACATATTTCCTTGGTTTGCAAATCCAACAAAAGGAAGGAGGAATCTTTTTATCTCAAACCAAGTATCTCAAACAGATCTTGAAGAAATATGGCATGGAAGATGCAAAACCAGTATGTACACCCATGGTCACAGGATGTAGCCTCAGTGCAAATGATGAATCTGCAGCAGTACATCAAACAACCTACAGATCTATGATCGGAAGTCTACTTTATTTGACAGGTACCCGACCGGACATCATGCATGCAGTAGGAATAGTTGGTAGATTTCAGGCAAATCCAAAAGGAAGCACTCATCTTCAAGCAGTGAAGAGAATTTTCAAATATCTTCAAGGACACAAAAATTATGGCTTATGGTATCCTAGAGATACAGATCTCAACACTTCATGCCTATACAGATGCAGATTGGGCCGGAAGCGTGGATGACAGGAAAGCACAAAGTGGTGGTGCGTTCTTTATGGTTCCAGGATTAGTATCTTGGTTCAGCAAGAAACAGAGTTCGATTGCCTTATCTACAGCCGAAGGCAAGAATATGGTTTGCTGCTTGCAATCTGCTGCACCCAACTCCTTTGGTGATGCAGACCTTGCAGGATTTTCAAATCACTTGTACACCACCTATCTCTATCTTATGCAATAAGACAAGTGCAATCATCATCTCAAAGAATCCTGTCATCCATTCAAAAACCAAGCACATACCAATCAAGTATCATTTTCTCCAGGAACAATTGCTTGCACAAAAGGTCAAGTTGGAGTATGTTCCTTCTAAGGAACAAGTTGCTGATATTCTCACCAAAACCATTGCCCAGGGAGACTTTTGAATACCTCAGGCAAAAGCTGGGGGTTGTTGATGCATCATCTTATTGTTGAGACTCTTCTGATTGTTGGTTGTACGCATGGTTCATCTGAGGTATATGCATACATATGCTGGGTTGCGGCACAGGTTCAGGGGGAGTATATAAGGCATTGTTGGCATTATGGAGGATGTACAAAAGGAGAAGCTGGTCTGAATATAGTTGCAATATGTCTCTATCTCTTTCTTGGTCATTAATGGTGTCTGGTGGATTATGGTTCTTCTTTGCAGATCTGGTTCATATTCAGGGGGAGCATGTTCTTAGGGGGAGCATAACCCTTTGCCCTTGATGTCAAAGGGGGAGAATGTCGATGAAGTTTTTGAGGTTGCCATCAAGTCCAAAGGGGGAGATTGTTGGCATTATGTTTCTGGTATGGTTATATGTTACAGATGTTGTACTTGATGGCAACACCCATGGCATGGCTCTCAATATGATGAGAATTAAGAAGTACGCAGGAGAAAAGTTCACGGAATTTTATGCAGAGAAAAGTTTATAAAAGTTTATTTCATGTGGAGAAAAGTTCACGGAATTTTATGCAGAGAAAAGTTTATTTCATGTGGGAAAACTTACCTTTGGTCCATGGTAGTTAGTCCTTGGAATTTGAACCTATGGTTTTTGGACCATGGCATCTCGACAGACGTGTTGATCCCTAGTATTGAGTTGATGGTATTGGTTTGTTATGGTTTTGGCCCGTGGTATTGGTCCATGATTTGAGGAAGAGCTTGCCTATATAAAGCAAAGGAGATCATTTGGCTTGTGTATGCTTTTGGGTTGAATATCTTAAGATCTGAATATTGGGTTATTGTTTCAAAAGCTCGATCTATATGAAAGTGAAGTGGAAAGCGAATCTGTGAAGGGTGATCTCTCGAGCGCTGCAGCTGCGGAAGTGCGGAGGGCCGCAGGATACGCGCACGGAGGCGCGCAGGACGCGCAGGAGACGCCCCTCACAGGAGACGCGCAGGGAGACGCCACAGAAGGCGCCGTAGGAGACGCCGCAGGAGGCGCCGTAGGAGACGCCACAGGAGGCGCCGCAGGAGGCGCCGCAGGAGATGCCGCAGGAGGTGTTCTGGTTTTAGTTTTCTGTTATTGTGGATCTGGTTATCTGGGTGACTTACTGGTACTTGATGATCATTTGATATATATGGATCCAGTTTGAAAATTTATGAAAAGTGGTCCTTGAAAAGAAGTAGGGGGTTGTAGCTCCCTTCCAGGAGAGACTGGAAAACGAGAGAGAGTTGTAGCTCTCTGCAGGTTGCAGCCTGCGTACTGGTAAAGGACTGCACCAGTACAAGACCATTGTAAAAGGAGTTTCTAATTTGAAGAAGATAGAGACATATTGCAGCAGGTGGTTTTCACCCACATTGGGTTTCCACCTTATATCTGGTGTTCTTTGATGTGACTGTCTATTTTTCTTGTTCATGCTCATTGTTTTATGGTACTGATATGCAAAAATAATTCAAAGTATAAATAAGGAAGAATTTTTAAAAGGACTAGATAATATTGATTCACCCCCCCTCTCAGTATTATTTTCAACACATACTCCTTGAGGGTATAACATATGTTTTTACTAATCAACAAAATAGAGGGAGAATGGTGATTAGTATTTAATATAATCAAAAATTAAACAAGAACATAAAACCAAAAACTGAAAGGAAATGATAAAATTATCTTTGGGAGATGTTGAGGGCTCCCTCCAAAGCTTGAGGCATAGTTACAAAAATAAATGAAAAATGTCTTTCCCAAAAATATGTTAAAACCTATAAATTTTAAAACATCAAAAATACAAAATAGGACGTCTAAGACTAAAATCAAAGGACTTAGTAGTGCAAGTTAGCATCTTTGGATTGTCAAGATAGTCACTACTGTAGTGAAACTTCTTAAGACGTTGATAGCATTCTACATTGGACATGTCTACCTTCCTTTTTGGTCCTTTTGATTTTTTGAAGTTTCCTTTATGTTGAGCAGTGTAGGAATTTGAAACTCCTTTAGAACTGGAAACTAGTGACATCCTTAATTATTCTTGGCTATAGGCAGTCCATAGTTCTTCAAACATGGGAGCTTCCTTCCGACTATTAAGTCCTGTAGCAAATTCACCCCAAGTAGGTGGTAATACTAATAAAGCAGTGATCATGAATTCATTGTCTGGAGAAATTTAATCAATGACCAAAAGATCATTTTTATTCTTTCTATGTTCATAAAGAAGGAGGACATTATATCTTCTTTAGTCATCTTTGTGGTCCTTAGTTCATTCTTCAAGCTAGCTACTTGACCAATATTCTTAATAGTGAATAACTTTGAAAAGGCTTCATATATTTCCTGAGCATGATTGATGTTTGCTATAAATGGGACAAGGTTGTCATTTATCCTTCTACCGTTATAGTCATGGCCACCATTTATAATTCTTTGAAATTTACTTTTTTCAACATCGTTGGAGTCATCAATAGGATTCTTTACTTTTCCTTTTACCAAGTATAAAACCTTGTTCTTTTCAAGGATGAAATCAATCCTCTTCTTCTAAGACTTGTAGTTTGAGGCTCCTTCAAGTTTGTTTTCTCCCTTGATAGTGTTATACATTGTCTTTGAATATAGTAGACTTCCTCACTTGAATAATCCTTTTGAATGATTCTTTGATCAAGTGCTTCATTCTATCATTTTCTTCTTTATTCACCAAAGCTCTGATACCACGTTAGAAAATTAGAAAGGTAGAGAGATTTTCTTATACTTGATAATTACTTGTGATTTTCTTGAATTCTTATTAGGTTTCCATATATCTTCTTTATTTTAGTTCATCATGCAATTACCAAAGAAAAGGCACATAAAAAAATGGGAAATAGACATAGGCTCACAACTAGGGGAAAACCCAGTCACTAATTATTCCTTCAATAGCTTTCTATAGATATTCCAAAACTCTAGACCTTGACACAAAATTTCCTCCACACCAAGTCAACCTTCCTCTTCTCTTGCAGATGATCCTTCTTGACCTAGCAGTAGCAACAGTAGTGGCAACACTTTCTTTGGCCCAGACACTTCTATCTTTCCTTGTAGAATTCAATCTTCACTGGAATACTTCGATCTTCTCTTATAAACTTGGATCTTGGCCCAGTACAACTTCCTAAGGCAGCAACACCCATCAATAGAAACTTCGACATATAATGGCAACACCATCACATGATAGCTAGCTACAACATCAATAAGAGAACTTTGATCTCCCAAACTAGGGCACGTGAGAGAGAGAATTATACCAAAGTTTCAATTTTCTTTCTTTCCTTCACCTAGACCAAACTCACACTTCCATTTCCTCCTTCTTCCAATTCACACTTTTATAGATACAAGATATATCAAACTTTATTTTGAGAGTGTGCTTTAAATGGAGTTCGAACCACTTCTTTTATATTACCTTGATGAGGTTGAATAACCCTCTTTCAGGTTGACTTGATCATCTTAAGGCCGACTTGGTGTGGAGTCAACAGAATTCATATTTGACTCAATACTTAACCCTTTTACACGATTCAAAATCCTAAGAATAGTCACTTTAAAAGTACAATGACTCTATTCACTTAGAATAAGTCCTAAAAATCCTTAATGGGGAATTTGACCTAAAACATGCTGACACGAGCATGAAACCCATGCTGCATTAAGTGATAATAATAATTATTTTCTTTATTCTTTTGACAAGAACATTACAAGATGACTGAAATACATTAAATGAAGATTGAACCCAGTTACATTTTCCAAGAATTCCTCCACTTGTTCCAGTTTAAAAGAATTAGGATGGATGAAAAAGAATATAGTGATGCAATATGGATAGTACCTCCCAATTTTTGGAGGATTTTGGTCCCCAAAAGCTTCTATTTAATGAGGTGAGGACATTTTTCCTCAAGTTTCTGTTGGGTGTACCATTTAGCCTTGGCTAGAAGCTATCATTTAAATCCAATTTTCCAAATTTCATTCTGTCCCTTACTTGTATTTTTGAGCCATTGCTACAAATATATAATATCTATCAAATATGACTAAGCATTTGGGGCCAAATACTCTAAAGAAGGTAGGACCTATTCCTCTTCCCAATCTAGCATGGAAAGCTCATACAGTTTCAAATTTTTTGCATTCACCATTGAGTAAATGCACATAAAAGGGTCCATATCATAGAGAATTATCTCACACCTTATCCAATATATAAAAGGGTCCATATCATAGAGCATTGATTTTTTTACTACGAGCTTGTAGCCACTCTTTATTCACCTGTAATCACACTTTGTCTCACACCTCAAAAAACTTCTTTATTTTCTATTGAGCATGCTTGTATTTATATTTTTTGAACGACTACTATAGTGTCTCTTATACCTATATATGGATTTCCCTCATCTTCTCAACAAATTTTTCTTCCCTTAAGGCATCCCCTTTAATAACATTTTTTATTCATCCTTGTTGTCCATATGCAACATCCAAAGGTGAGGGTGTAAAATATTCAAAACAAGTTTGAAATGGGGACTTACAAATAGAAGTGTGGACCACGTTTTTATATTAATGTTGTATATATACCATATTTGTTTCCTATGTCTTCAAATTCTTTTGATTGTAACCCCTCTAAAGATGCATCGAAATCCTATTGACTACTTTTATTTTCCCATATTTTTGTGGATGGAATGTTATAGATCTCTTTAAATTTTTGTCCATATTCTCCCATAATGTAGTCCAAAATGAGCTAAAATAATTTGTGTCTCTATTTTAAATGATGCTACTCCATAGGTTTTCTTATAGGCAATTTCAATCTGGAGATCAGAGTGATAGTTGGGGCGCGCGTGAACTGGTGGGCTAGGGTTGCGAAATTCAAAACTGGTTCTACATGGAGGGATGCAAGGGAGGGACCTCCACTCCCTCATTTAACCAGATAGTGGTTGGTAGAGGCAAGAAACCAGTTGAGGAGGATAGATATCCTTCTGAAGATGTAAGGCAGAGAGATAAAGAAGAGGGGCAGAATGGGGCCAAAACCAAGAAAAGCAACTACATTAAAGACAACGAGGAAGACAACAAAGAACAAAATATAAAAGGCAAAGCACCAAAGCGACCATGCAAGCCCAAAACCTCAATCATGCCCAAAGTGGTGTTGATGACCCTACGCTGCGGGCACATAGGGACCACATGCAGACATACACAATAATTTGTAAATTCATGGGCTTATGACCCACTGAAAAAGCTTTACAAACATGGATTAAATACAACTAGAAACCAAAAGGTAGCATAGAACTTCACCTCGGATCAAAAGGATTCTTTACTGTTGTTTTTACAAATATTGAAGACAAGGACAGAGTATTTGAAGGAGGACCCTACTTTTACACGGTTGTAGGCCTATATATGTGACCATGGGTGGTGAATTTTGTCCCAGAATGTGAAACTTTCACCTCGGTCCTGGTCTAGGTAAGACCTACTCTTTACCCTTGGATTATTGGCAACCGGAATCCTTATCTGCCATAGGAAATAAGCTAGGGCATTTTGTCAAAGCCTCTGAGGCCACTAGAAAGGGAAAATACACATCCTTTGCAAGGATATGTGTGGAGATGGACCTCTCTGGAGCCTTGCGGGATGAGGTTATATTGGAAGTGTTGGATGAAGAATGGGTACAAACAGTGGATTATGAACACATCCCTTTTAGATGTTGTAAATGCCATGAGCATGGTCACCTATTCAGAGATTTGCCTCTAAGTAAAACAAGAAACATAAGTAAAACTAATACCATTAAAGATTCAGAAAGATTTCACAAGGTGGTCTAGAAAGGAAAAGGGAGCAAAAGGGGACCGAAACTATCTCGGACATACAAGCATCAGGCTAGTCAAAATAGGCTTCAAGCCCTAGTAGAGGAATAAGTGACGAGACAAGCAGATCAGGTCCAGGGAGGTAGTCCTGTGGAGGAAGAGAAAGAAGACAACAAGGAGCAAACACAAAACAAAAATAAATAGAAAGAAGACATGATGAGTGATGCAAAGCTAGAAATGGATCAGGAAATGACCCAAAGCAACATGGAGATGGAGGATCACAAACTACAGGAACTTTTGGAGAAAGAGAATCTAGATCTAGAAGGCTTCTTGAAACAAGGAACCAAAGAGGGAGCGGATTCGTTACCTCAAGAGGAGTTCCACATAGTACAATAGCCGTTCATCTGGAAAACTCAGAACAAAGGATCCAAAAAGCTAAGGAAGAATGAAAAACAGGGTAATGAAGGAGTGAAAGCTATGAAATCCACACCAGGATTGGCACCAAGAATGCTAGGAAAGAAAAGAGGCCAGAAAAAATAGAACGAGTTGCTGATGGAATGTGGGAAGCTAATAATAGATTTAGGTAAGATGAGAGACCTATCCAGCTACTCCTTTACAAATCTTTGATAATGAAGTTCACTTCTTGGAATATAAGAGGTCTAGGTAGTAAAAGAAAAAAAAGATTATTAAGTAACAGAATGAAACAAGCAGCCCCGGATGTGATCTTCATTCAGGAAACTAAATGTTCCATTCAAAAAATAAAAGAGATTCACCGTAACTGGCTCAACAGATTTGAGTTTCGGAAGTCAAAGCAGAGAATACAGCAGGAGGAATTCTTGCACTTTGGAACCCCCAAAAGATTGACATGATAGATACCGAAGCATATAGAGATTATCTTTCATTGGTCATTCAGCCAGTGGGAGATAAGGAAATGTACATGGTTACAAATGTGTACAGCCTCCAAAGGATGGAGGGTAAACTCTTGTTTCTTGATTCACTGCATAAGCTCAGGGAACGTCATGCAAAAATCCCCTAGATCCTAGGGTGTGATTTGAACATGATAAAAATGATATCGGAGAAAAAAGGAGGAACCAAAATTCTAACTAGAGATTCTTGTGCTTTTCAAACCTTCATAGATAGTATGAAGCTCGTGGATATCATTATGAATAATGGTACTTTTACTTGGAACAATAAACGAGGAGGAGAGTCTCAAGTGGCCTCCAAATTGGATATATTTATAATTTCAGAAGATCTTATGATCAAGGAAAAAGACATAGTTGCGAGTGTTCTTCCCTTTGGAGGCTCAGATCACTGGCCAGTTCAACTGGACATTCAGGGCATTGGCAAACCTAACAATAGACCTTTCAGATTTGAGAATATCTGGCTCTCCCACCCAGACTTCTATAACAACATTGCTATCTGGTGGGCATAAGATTTGGAAATTCAAGGCACAAGAATGTTCCTTCTTCAAAAAAGACTCAAACACATTAAACTTTGGCTCAAGGAGTGGAATAAGAAGGAATATGGCAACATTTTTGAAGAAAAAATTTGTGGAAGGAAAAATGCAGAAACTCAACCAAACCCTAATTACAAAGGGTTTTGATAAGGAGCAAAATGAACTGGAAATTAAATATCATCAAGATTGGGAGAATTTATGTAAGCAAGAGGAAAGTTTTTGGAGGCAGAAATCTAGAGTGCAATGGCTAAAAGAAGGAGATCGCAACACCGAATTCTTCCACAAATCCACTATGGCAAATAGAGCTCACAATAAGATTTCTTCTATTAAGGACAAGAAAGGTAATATTCTTAGCACGCAGGAAGAAAACGAAGTAGTACTAGTTCAACACTTTCAGGTTATGGCTCAGGAAAACTGTACTAACAAAGATCAATCTATCAAGGATATTTCTAGACATATACCTAAGCTTCTTTTCAAAGAAGACAATTTCAACCTCAACAGACCAGTGTCAGAAGAGGAGGTTAGTGACGTCCTTCAAGAGATGCAAAATGGCAAGGCACCAGGTCCGGATGGGTTCAATGTAGACTTCTTCAAAGCCTACTAGAATATAGTAAAATAGGACATTCTGAACATGGTGGAAGACTCAAGAAGGGATAAAACTATCCTGAAGGCGCTTAACACCACCTTTATCACCCTGATCCCTAAACAGAATGTGGCCTTAATTCCTGAAAAGTTCAGACCCAATGCCTTGTGCAATGTTGTCTACAAAGTTATCTCCAAAGTGGTTTCCAATAGACTCAAACCCCTTCTTCCTACCCTGGTGTTAGCGGAACAGTCATGTTATGTGGAAGGCGGACAAATCCTTGACAACATCATTCAAGCTCATGAGGTGGTTCACTCATTGAAAAACAATAAGAAATCTGGTATGATCATGCAACTGGACATAGCCAAAGCCTATATAAGCTAAACTAGACTTACATCAGAAAAGTTCTTAGTGCTTTTGGGTTTGATCATAACCGGATCATATGGGTTATGGCCCTAGTTACTTCATCCAATTTTTCAATCCTGGTTAATGGTTCACCCTCGGAGACTTTCACTCCTTCAAGAGGCTTAAGGCAGGGAGATCCACTCTCTCCCTTTATTTTTATACTCATGATGGAAAGGGATGGATGAATCATCAGAAATGCCAAGGTAGTGGGTTGAGTCAAAGGTCTCCAACTTTCTGAAGAAAGTCACGCTTTCACACAACAACAATTTGTGGATGATACCATGCTACAAGCAATCCCCATGGTCAAGTAAGCTCTTTCCTATAAGAAAATCCTGAGAGACTTTGCCATGGCTTCAGGTTTGGAGGTAAATCTCTCTAAATCAATTTTTTCTTTTATTTAATACTCACATTGCTATTCAAAGAAATATAGCCAAAATTCTGGGCTTCCAAAGGGAGCTCCTCCCCTTGAAATATTTGGGAGTTCCTCTCACAGCCAAACCCTTACACAAGAGCATATGGGAACCTGTAATTAACAAATTGCAAGACAAAGTCAGGAAATGGACTTTTATATCTCTAAATTTGGCTGGTAGGTTAGTGCTAACTAAAGCTGTCCTTCAATCCATCCCTGTCTTTATGCTATTTGTTCTCCCAACTCCTCAAAGTATCCTACATCAGCTCAGATCTGTTCAAAGAGGCTTCCTTTGGGGCAAGGGGGAGGATCGTAAGAAATGGGCCTTGGTAGCTTGGGATAAGATCTCCAAACCTAAGAACTTCGGTGGGCTTGGTTAAGATGACCCAAACTTACTCAGTAAGGTTCTAGGAGCCAAATTATGGTAGCGATGGGTTAAAGAGCCAGAGGCAGAGTGGGAAACTATTTGGAAAGAAAAATATGCCAACTCCTGGCATAACCATGATCTAATAAGAATGTCAGGTTACAGAAAGGGCTCGAACATTTGGAACAAGGCTTGGGATAACCGGAGTTTGGTCCAAGGAAACAGCTTCTGGGAAATCAGAGAAGGAAACCTTAGCCTATTATGGGAGGATAGATGGCAATAAGAACCTATTTTGTTAAACGAAGACCTAAGGGATCTCAAGGAAAACACAAATAGCAATAGACTTTCTACGGTGAAAGACTTTTGGTAGCAAACCAATAACAATGATAAATGGAGAATCTAGAGGAATTTTGATTTTAGGGAGAACAGCACCCTGAAGGCTAAAGCAGAAACTCTTAAGGAAATGTTAGATCAGAGAAAGATTCTAAAATTTAAGCGCCATGATTAGCTGAGATGGGGCAACAATAATGAGGGGGTTTTTAACCTCAAAGAAGCAAAGCTCATTCTCCTTGACCTTAATTCTCAATTTCCAGACAAAACCTAGTGTAACCTTTGGAGACACCAGGGCTAGATGAAAATTAAACTATTCATGTGGCTCGTTCGGCATAGGAAAATTCTAACTTGGGACAATATTAGGAAGAGGGGTATTTTGGGACCCTCCAGATGCCAGCTTTGTGAAGCTCATGAGGAAACTTTGGAGCACCTTCTCAATAGTTGTATGTTCTCCTCTAGTCTATGGGATTCTTTTTCCTTTATTTTCCATCAGACGAATATAGACAAAAATAATATTTGCAACACCCTGACCAACTAGAGGAGAGATTTTTCAGACAATGAAGTTCTCAAAACTACTTGGAACCTCTTTCCGAGCTTCATTGCGTGGAATGTTTGGAAAGAGAGGAACAACCAAATCTTCAAAGATGAAAAGAGAACTTCCCATTGCATTTTTCAGCTGATCTTAAAACAACTCAATGAAACGGTTAGTACCATAGTAAAAAATCTCCCTACGAACCCTCCTTCAGCTATTGACCAGGGAATTCTCTGTGAACTGGGCCTGCAAGGAATATCTCCTTAGTGGTGTGGATAGAAATCTTATCTCCCTGATGAAGGCAAATGATTTTTGGCATCCTCCTCCAAAGGGTTATCTGAAATACAACATAGATGGAGCTTTGAAAGGCAACCAGGGTACAGCTAGTTATGGAGGAGTGCTACGAGATGAGAATGGTAGTGTCCTCTTCATCTTCCACTGTCATCTGGGACAAGCTACTAATAACATGGCAAAATTGATGGCTACGGAGCAATGTTTGGATTTCCTGAGTCAGGAAAACAAACAAAATGTGATAGTGGAGGCTGACTCAGAACTTATTATCAATTCAATCAAGAAAATTAGCGAGGGTACTAAGCCAGAAAAAGTCTCCAAAAATTGGAGACTAATTCAGGGTTTTCAATGCATTCAACACCACCTGCAAAGCCTTCGTACAGTTGGCTTTAACCATGTTCGAAGGCTGAAGAACAAATTGGCAGACTTGCTAGCCAACCAAGGTGTTATGAGCATAGAGAATAGAGTGGCATCAAAATGGCATGAATTTCCTCAAAGTAGGTTAAAGGCAATTTTACATGAACATGCAGAAAATGATAAGTTGGAGTTTAATGGTAGAGCCTTGAACCAGGAGTAAATTGACTTGACCTTCACTTTTAAGTACCTTTGATTGGCCCTGGCTAGATTTTTGGTGGTTGATTCCTCCTTCTTTAGCTCGGGTTGGACAGGGGTCTCAACATGCACTCTCGACAGTCACTTTCTGGGGAATCTTCAGAATGGTATCGGCAAACTCGCTTAATAGTGGTTTCCTAGTGATTGCACACCCCGCAGGTGGTAAATGGTTTCTTTTTTTTTTTGGCAGCGATTCCTTTCAGGAGGCGGCACATGGCAGTTGGGCCAGTTTGAACACCACCCCCATCGCAGGCTAATGTCCAGCATTCTTGGTGGGTGCGATAAGACCCTTGACCGTCAGATCCAATTTTGTAAATAAACGACGACGATAGATCGAGCAGGTTGGAGGCATTTCCAGTTAAGTGGCATGCTTTTTCCTTTTCGATTTTGTCTGGTGGCATTGGATTGGGCCCAACGGTTCATCACTGTAGATTCAGGTGAAAGATTTGGTTTTTGGTGGGTTATGCATGGGTCCCTCTTTGTTGGATAGCTACTTTGGGGCACGATTCTCTCCATGTCTTGGAGGGCCGGTGGAGCCCTTTTATCTTTTGCTCTATTTCATCCACTACTTAGGTTCAATTTTGGATTAGTCGTCTTTAGCTTTGATGTGTTGAAAGGTTAGTTTTTTTGAGTAAAGACTTTTTCCTTGACCCGATCTTGGTTCCTTTGGGGGACAGCTCTCCCTCGCCAGTTTCGTTTTTTGTAAATTTTGTATATTTTTAATGGTAAAGAAGGTCCTACTCTTGCTTCAGCAAAAAAAAATAAAAGAATTGTTGCTACTCCATTTATCCTAAAGTGCACCCAGACTAGCTTAAAGAACATGTTCACCAATTATTAGCATTAGAACATGCATCTTTCTAAGCCTGTCAATTACCACAAATAGATATTCATGTCCCTTCTTAGTTGTTGGTAAACCTACCACAAGGTAAACTTAAATTCTTTCCCAAAGACAAGTGGGTACATGAAACGGATGATATAGACCTCGTTTCTTGTTACTAGGCTTCCTAGTACAACAAATCATGCATCCTATTATGAACCTAGTTACCTCTTCTTGTGTGAGATGCAAGTACACATACATCTAGAAGTTGGCCAATATCTTCCATACACAAAGATTCTCTGTAGCCTTGTAAGTGTGATCTTGTCTGATTAGTTGCAGTCACTCACTTTTAGGAACACATAACTTAAATAACCCATAGAGTAACCCATTCTAGATATTACAGTCAATTTTTGTATCACCATCATGTACATGACACTAGATTTACAACTACTAAAATGCATCCTTAAAGTCCCCATCCTATATATATGTCTCTTTGTATGCATCATTTGTGAAAGGATGCTTGTGCATAAGAGTTCCCAAAGTTATGATGTTTGATGTGGATGGACTTAAAATCATTGCAATCAACTTGTTTACTCTCTCCTTCTTGTACTTGATCACTAAATGAAAATATTTTAGAAACCCTATCCACTTGAAATGATTGGTCAACTATAGTTTACTCTATGCTTGTAGGTATTATAATCATTGATGATCGTTTTGGATTATTATTTCCTTTCCCATTATATAGTATTTCCACTTCTTTGTAGCTTGCACCAAGGCATAGAGCTTCTTGTTGTAGGTAGATCAGTTGCGAACTGGCCCATGAAATAAATTAGAATGTTTGCATAGATGCTTTCCTCCCTACATGAAGACCACTTCCATAGGATACCCACTTGCACATGTCTCTACTTTGAAGGGCCCTTCCAAGTTCAATAATGCCAGAACTGGTGTTTAATTGATATTCGTTTTAAAATATTGAAATCCCCTTTGCTGGTCCTTTCCCCACTCGAAACTCTTACCAATCATTGTTATGACATGAAGTGGTGCTTCTATTGCTAAAAATGAGGCTATTAATTTCCTCAAGTACTATGCTACGTCGACAAAATTCCTAACCTCTAAAAAATTAGTAGGCATCGGCTACTTCATGATGGTCTCTACCTTGGTAGGATCTATCTTCATTTCTCCTCCACCAATCACATACCCTAGATACACCAAACATTATTATGCAAACTTACACTTCTTGAGATTTACTAGCAATTGTTGATTCTTCAATTTCTCTAGCACTTGCAACAAATGTGAGATGTGCTCCTTCAAGATAGGATTGTATACTAATATATCATCAAAATAGACAATAACAAAGTGAGACTATAAAAGGGAAAACTATATCAGTCATTAACCTCATAAATGTAGTTGATGCATTGCATAGGATAAACATAATGACTAACCACTCATACAAAACTTGCCTTGTTTTGAAGCCAATCTTCTAAATATATTTTTCTTTGGCTTGCGCTTGGTGATATCCAGAATTTAAGTCTATCTTGGTGAAATATTTTTCTTGTTGCAGTTAATCCAACATATCATCTATCTTGGGAAGGGGATACTTGTTCTTGAGCATACTTTTGTTTAATGCCATGGTTGGAATTTTTCCTAGGGAGTTTTGAACCGGTGTCCTTTACATCTCAAAGTGCCTAAACAAAACAGTAAGCATGTCTATTTTAAAATAGGGCTTCCAAAATTTGATTTAATTATAAATAATTGTTAGGTGGATGCCATGAAGCTAACTTCCATAGAATATTTCAAAATATTCATAGGATACACAAATTAAAGACTAGGATTTACTTTCAAAGCATTTTAAATTATTTATAAATAATTATAAGGTGGGTATCATGAATTTAACCTCCATAGAATATCAATATTCTTAGTATACACAAATCAATCAAAGACTAGGATTTATTTTCAAATTATTTTAATTTAATTATGAATAGTTATTAGGTGGATGCCATGAATCTAACCTCCATAAAATATTTCAAAATATTTTGAGTAGTATACACAAATCAAAGACTAAGATTTATTTTCAAAATAATTATGTCTTTAATTTTTGTGAGTTTAAAAACACAATTTAATAAAAGAAAGATTATTGTTTGGATCCACCGAATTTGAATTTTAAATTTCATAGTTTACACAATATTACATGACAAAACAATTATCAACTTACTTGTCTTTGTAAAACATACGTATTTTAAATAATAAATAAATAAAAATTAATAATTTTATCCAAAAATTATAATTATATCCTATGTTACATGTCAATTTAGTATATTTAAAAGCACAATAAAGGCCAAAAAATTATGTAGTCAAACACTGCACAATTGCATATGTCATTTTTATTTCAAAAACCTACAATCGCCAGATGCATGCATGGTATGACCAATAATCTTAAATTTATTTTAAAAAGGAGTTGTTTATAATGCGACTTTTTGGAGATCTAGGGAAGAAATTGAGGTTAAATCTTGATTTGTATTATTTAAAATGGTTTTTTAACTGCATATTTGGATTCAGCACCTTGAAAAACCCTTGGGACGTTCTGATTGTGCAGAAACTAGCTATCAAACTTGCGATTTCAATAAATTACTGCCGAATTTTGACCAGAAAAAACCCACCAGAAAAAGCTTCCAAAAAAATTGCATTATACACGAATGCTTTTAAAAGGCACCCATCATAACTCTGTCTATCCTAAATTTATTTTAAAAATGTACAATTGCAAAACACATGCATACTGTAGGACCAATCATCACCGCCGAATCATAATCTGAGCGACAGTAAATGAAATTCCAAAGTGTTAATTTGATTCCCCAGTGGGGACAACCCATTTTCGTAGGTAAAGTTACAAACGCGTATTTCGCTTGATCGCTCATTGCTATTTGTTCGCTGCATCGGTTGCTCTTCATTGTTCCCGCACAATGCGTTTACGCAGCAAATATCAGAATTACAGAAATAGCAAATAAACACATTCCAAAACCAACATTTACCTAATTCCAGGCCCGGTGGAGACAACTCATTTTCGTAGGTAACGGGTCAAACGCGGATTTCGCTTGATCGCTCATTGCTATTTGGTGGGGACAACCCACTTTCGTAGGTAACGGGTCAAACGCGGATTTCGCTTGATCGCTCATTGCTATTTGTTCGCTACATCGCTTGCTGTTCATTGTTCCCGCACAATGCGTTTACGCAGCAACTATCAGAATTACAGAGATGATGGCATCGATTGGCATGGTTCGTCATGGGTTGCAACCATCGCACATTATTTTTCTAGTTTTGTTTGCCCACCATTGTCTTCCAACTCGCACCGATATGGACTATTCTCCTCCCCTTCCCAGTGCTACCGATATGGGCTGGAGGGGAATACTAATTATATTTGGAGTTATTATTTTGGCTCTTTTTCATGCTCTATTGATAGTTTTATGTGACTCGATGAGGTCGAACAAGAAGAAAGCTGCCCGCAATCGCAGAGACAGACGCACTTGCCCCGTGGAGCAACTGCCAAACCCTAGCGGGAACCTTTTCGAAGTGAGCATACATCCACAAACCTACGCAACTGAATGGCCAGCGAACCCTATTGGGAACTCTTTGGAGATGGAGCGTATAGACATACGCGCACACACAGTGGAAGAACTGAACTGTTTGGAGGAGGGCATAGGAATATGCACATATACAAGGGAAGAACTGGCCAAAGCCACTGACAATTTCACAACTAAAGTTGGACAGGGCGTCTCTGGATTTGTGTATCGTGCCAATTTACCAGGTAATCGGGTTGGCGCCGTCAAGAGAGCAACGAATTTAGATCCCACTTTATTCAAACAGGAATCGTCTGTGCTTCTCAGACTTCCACGTCATCCTCATCTGGTGGATCTAATCGGATTGTGTTTACAAGCAGGTGTGCTCCTATTCCCTTCCTTCTCAATTCCCTTGGTTTACAATATTGCCATAACAATTGTCCTCGGTTCTTGTACAACCACAATTTCTTTTCCCACCATTTGAGTTTAATTTTTGCAAAAGGATATGTTGGCCTAGCTTAAGTTGATCTGAATTCTGGAAATATTTTGAATCTGATTAACATGAGCAAGGTCAAATATTGCAACAACAATTTCAATTTTTGCAAAAGGATATGTTGCTCTAGTTTAAGTTGAAATCTGAAAAGGATATGTTGGTCTAGTTTAAGTTGAAATCTGATTAACGTGAGCCAGGTCAAATATTGGAACCACAATTTCTTTTCCCAGAGTTTAATTTTTGCAAAAGGATATGGTGTTCTGGTTTAAATTGGAAACCTGGAATCTTATTTTGAATCTTATTAAGATGAGCAAAGTCAAATAATTGATGTTGCTCATATTTGTCCAATCGAGAGTATTACCCAATCAACTTAAGGATGCGTATATTGGCCATTGTGATAAGTTGTTTCGGGAATATTTTGGATCTCACTCCTACGTACATAGAATAATTAACCTTACCCATGTTAGTCTGATTCCAAAATATTCACACTTAAAAGATGCCCATGTTAGCCATTGTGAAAAGTTTTGTGTTGTATGTTGGCTTATAGGTTGTTGCAACTTGGTACAGGGTTTCAAATTATTAATTCTCTTCAATTTCAGTTTTTTTTAGTTTTTGTGTATCTTCTTAATTTGAAGATTTAATGAGCATGTTAGCTGGTGTGAAAATTTCTTTTTTGAATGTTATAGGTGGTTGGAAGTGAGTACAGGTTTTCATTGTAGCTTTTTTCAGTTGTGTGTATCTTTTTAATTTGAAGATATAATTTTGGTTAACTTATTAGTATTTGTTATTTCATCTATATTTTTTGGAAAATCTTTAATTATTCAGTTTTTAGAAAATATTCAAAATATTAAATTATAT